>CM029538.1:24248425-24503425 GCA_017141395.1 Laodelphax striatellus
ATTATTCCGATGGCTCGGTATGAACTTATTGGACATTCGCTGCAAAAAATGGCATCAACATTGTTTACAAGTAAGTTGTGTCAGACAAAAAAATTTTCAAACAAAACTTTGTTGATGAAATAAAATGTACAGGTTTCATTTTTTCTTTTATAACTTCTCTTAATTACCCAACTCATAATATCATTCTCACTTTCTTACTGTTGGTTTACGCCTGAAACTAACTTAAACGCCAAGTCATATCGATACCGAGGTACTCCTCATTTTAATGTCAATTAATTTACTTCAAATCACACTATTTGTTTCCAAAATATTCATTTTTTTATCGTATGGCTTTTTATCGGTGGGGAGACCCTTACGGGTAGGTTCCACCTCGCCCAATTGCACAATTTTCTGTGTCGGTCACCCATCCAAGAGCAGTCTTGAATGTTTGTTACTTAACCACATGATTACTTAGCAACCACTCTCACCGAGTGACCACTGATATTACTAAAAATATTCATTTATTCATTTGTACAAAGTTATAAGCTATACAAATGAGTTACTTGCATATAAATTTGAAATGGTTTTTTAAGAAAGCACGAAATTATTATTGTTCTAGATAACGGTCTACGAACAAAAAATATACAATAACGGGTGATTACTAACGTAATACTTGAAATGTTTCAATGAAATTGATAAATTATCAGTTGAAATTCCGTGTTGGACTACTCAACGTACATGTTTTCCATATTTCCCAAATCATTAGGAATATTGATGATTCGGGAAGGCGGAACACCCAAGATGGTCTCCCGCCTAAAAAACATGAGCTTAAAAAAATAATATTCATCAATTAGTTTACATTATTCAATACTGCTTATGCAGTGTAATTAATGAAGGCTTTTCGTGTATTAATTTTATGTTTCAGTAAATCACTATGTTCGTAATTACTATAATAAATTTAGATCTATACTAAAATTAATATCATAATTACTTACTATAGTATAAGTAAAGTTATTTTATAGTATAAAATAAGTTAAAGTTACTATAATATATTAAGTAATTCGTAATTACTATAATAATTTATTGTAACATAATTTTTGTAATATTATCTCAAAGTCTACTTGTTTCATTAGCTGATTGATGTTTTCTCAGGTGTGTGGATCGAATTTGGACGAGAAACTCGGTGATACGGTAGCCTCGCACACGGATTTGGGTCCGATAAGTGATTACTTTGTACAGAGATTCGGATTCGACCCTCAGTGTAGAGTCATCGCATTTACTGGTGATAATTCTGCCTCATATGCTGGTGAGTGTAATAATTGACTAGGCTATTCACTTATATGAAAAAGACAGGCTATTCACTTATGAAAAAGACAGACTATTGTTGTTCAAAATTCTTAATAATTTTCTTGGAACTTAAATTGTATTATCTTGCTATTGTAAATTTACACTAACCAAAAAAACAATTAGGCCTATAAGTTTATTAATTTGGTAATCTTTAGGCATTTTTAAAAATGTGTAAAACTAATTCCACTTTTAATTCCACTTTGTAGTGGATATGGAAATTCAGACTCAACCTCAATACTGTATTTGAACTATGAATGTCATTAAATCCAGCAATTGTAGTATTGGGCGATTGGCTGTTTTTATTTTCTAAAAAATGTTATTCGTTCTACTGATCTAATAAATTTTTTATATTTTTCCCGAACAGGTATGCGCCTAGGTCCTAGTGATATGGCAGTTAGTCTAGGTACCAGTGACACTGTGTTCTTCTCTTTGGCAAATCCTAAGCCTTTGAAGGAAGGGCACATTTTGGTTAGTCCCATAGACCCAAAACTATACATGGCTCTTCTTTGGTGAGTATTTTTCAAACTTGAATACTTATTTCAATTATTTATTTCTACTGAAGTTTTTAAAAAGTTATCTTGTCTTTGGTAAACATTACTTATTGAAGTGAAGTTGTTTGTTCTCATGCCTCTTTGTCAAACTTCAAAACACATTATATTTTTATTTTTTTACTGATTGAATTATTAGAAATAATCTTGTGTTTGTTGAACATAACTATAATTATTGAAATAGAATAGTAGCGTACGCTCTCATGCATTTAGTAGACTAAAACACAACTTGTTCACTTAATTCTCTATTTTTATTGTAGATTTTTCTTCGTTACCGCAATTTCTTCAATTATTACCGTTGATACGTTTTGCATCATACACATTGATTCAATATCATTGATAGGTAGATAAATGACTTTATTTTTCACTTTTACATTACAAAAGTATTGCAGAGTCTTAAGAACTGTTATCAAACATTTGCCCAATTGACAAGTTGACTGATTTTACACCGCTTAATAACCCTACAGGCTTAATAATTCTACAGGTGAAATCGAACATAGGAAATTCAATTTCTTCGTATTATAAGCGATCAATTGTGACTTGAAATGTTGGAAAAGTTGAAAGTGACATTTACTTCATTTGATCTTTAATCATGAATATTAATCTATCGACTGTTGAATTTTTGGAAAATAAAAAAGTGGCTTAACATTTGCTTTGTTTGATTTTCAATTGATTTTAATTTTGTTCAAGTTTCAAAAACGGATCATTGGTTCGGGAACGAATAAGAGATAAGTACTGCAAAGGATCGTGGGAAGAATTTGGAACGCTTCTAGAAAGCACGCCTAGAGGGAATTTTGGAAATATAGGTAGGTTCTGTGTACATGATACCTATAATTATTGTACTAGAATAGTCTGTTTTACATTATTATTTCATTGCTGCATTTTCTTTCTTAAATATTATTCCAACCATGCCAAACGATGGAAACTTTCATTATTTCTATTTCATTAAATTTTTTGTATTTTTCATGTTTTGCTCCATTTGGCAATAAATTTATACATAATTGCTTATGTTTTGCTTTTTTATTTCAGGTCTATTGATAGTTTCTTTCTGATTAGTAGTCTATTTGATTTATCTAGTTTTCTTTTATTGGCCTTATTTCCTTCTTGATGTGTTCCATTCATTATTGTTCATTTATTCCAGGATTGTATTATAATTCGATGGAAATAATTCCGAAATTGATGGGAGATTTCAAATTCGATCGAGCTGGTTCGCCAGTGACGAAATTTTCATCACCTGAACAGGAGGTTCGAGCTTTAATCGAAGGACAGTTTATTGCCAAAAGAGCTCATGCTGAAGACTCGGGATTTGTTGTTGGTATGTGAATTCCCGATTCCAGAATGATGTGAAACTAACTAAATTATGTGTTATATGGTAGGAGAGTGATGAATTAAGATTAGAAGAATGACTCGTAGAAATTGTCCAAATTTTTCTACTTTCAAATTGGTCACATTCTTCTTGTCCTCAATTTGAAATAGAATAAAAATAAATAATTGCTTATATAATTTGTAGAACAAATAGTAGGTTGTGGAACCTCTGATAACTTAATAACTCATGATCATAAGATCTAATTAGTAATATCGAAATCAATAAAACATAATGATTCAAGCAAACATGAACCCATTCACTCACTTGTCAAACTTCTTTTAAGAAAAACATAATTAAAAATAACTTTTCTAACATTAAAAATATTCTTTCTACTCTTGGTATTATTTTAAAAACTTAGAATCGTAAAAACTAACACTGGCAAAGGCAGATAGTACAGAGACTGTATAAAGATTATTATACAGTCTCTGTAGCAAATTTTAGGTAAGAAGTGGAGTACTCAACATAACATAAATGATTTGCGTTTCATTTCAATGCAAATATTTTAGGAATTGGCAAAAGTATGATGGATTTGTCCGAGCTAACAAATCAAAAGTGTAACATCAAATGGCCACATTGTTATTATATAGTCTCTGTAGTAGAGGAAAAAGCATCGGACCTCTCACACTGTTTTTGCTTCTCATATTGGAAGAAATTCCTCTCGGACTTGAATTTTCTATATACGATCAGACGATTTCTTGAATGGAAAGTTATTATGTAATTATATGAAAACAATGATTCTACAAATTATTATTGATAGAATGCAAACCTCTTATAACAGGATGTGTGTAATTACGTTTTCAATACAGGTCCAGAAACTAGAATAATTGCAACTGGGGGAGCCTCAAGCAATAAAGCCGTTCTGCAAGTTCTAGCCGATTGTTTCAATGCTCCCGTCTACACTCTGGTGAGCATATCATTCTTCCAGTCTATCACCCATTATAGCAGGATTCTTTTAAATTGTCATAAACAGCTGATTGATGTACGCTCGTTTACTAACGTTAAATCAGCTGTTCTCTGACAAGTTAAATTGATCCTGCTATGCCATTGATTCAAATAACTTGCATCAGTAAATTTCACGCAGCCATGTTTTCTGAACGCTTTGGATGTTGGACCATACGTCGATGACGGTTGTTGAAAATTCGGAAAATAGATTTTCATCGAAAAATTTCCAAGCAGAATACTTTTTTATCATAGGCTCTTATCTTAGACTGTGTTAATACGTGAAAAGTGTTATATATGTACAAAATAATCTACTGGAAGCCTTAGAGAACGAAATATTCACATCACTCGACTGTAAATTGTATGAATTGAATGATTATTAAGATATTTAAAATGAAAGCTTACTAGAAAACAATACACTGTATTATGTTACATAATCTATATCCATAACTTAAATGGCTTTATCCTGATTTAAAAGGATAGAAGAACAGTTTACTATTTATGCATGTTTTGATTTAGTTTTTGTAAAATTTCAAGTAATTTTACTATTTGGTAGGATTAATGGCGTTTATATGAGTATGATATTACATAGGAAGTCTTTAGGAACTTTATCGTCAATCATTTTATTAGGCTAGTCACTGATTTTTCAAAAAATTTTGAATAAAACCTTGATATTACATAATCTATAATAAATCCTTATTTTTTTGCTGGGGATGATGCTCACATAAGCTCCAGGCTTGTGCGTAGGTGCGTTGTGGGTAATGAGAAGGATGATGATAAGAGATGAATGGACCTGCAGCTTTGACCTTGTATAAAACACTGACTTTATTGTCCTTTACATGCTGCAGTACAGCTTGAGAAAGATCTGTAATTGTATTATTTATCAATTTTGTATTTTTCGAAATTTCCATTCATTTATTTAGTAATACACATATTTCTAAATTTTAAATCTACCCGTGGATTATTCTCAAGGACCATAAATTCTTGTGACAAGTGTGTGTAAATACATAACCTTGTTTTGGACAGCATTAATCTTCAAAATTCAGAAGAAAAATAGTACTGCCTAGTTTTCCTCTCCCAGATTCCAATATTATGATTTAGTGATTGTATCAATGAATAAATAAAATTAATAGAATCATGGCAATATGATTTGGGAGAAAACATCCGGCTTAGCTTAAAACTGTTTCCCCCCCGAATGTTGTTAATAATAATGTAGTCTAAAATTGATTTAAGTCTAATTTCACAACGTAATTTATATCTTTTGACATATTTTTGAATATTTTGACTGTTGAGTTGTGCCGAATACCGTAGGCTTTTTGTGAGCCTTGTGATTTTTAATCTATGACTGATGTTTTTATTGAATACTTGAGAATTTTTCGATTATTTACTTATTTCGATATTCGATTATCGATTATTTCTTTACTTTCAATTTTTTTAAATATTGTTTTCTGACAGGATCTGTCGAATTCAGCGATGCTGGGTTCAGCTTACCAAGCGAAGTACGGCGAGCTGAGGCGAAATGGCGAGGTGGATGTGGATTTCCTTTCGGTGACGTCAGCTGTTCCTCCCCCAAAACTGCTGTGTCAGCCTTATCCTGACGCGGCCACTGTAAGTTGAATCTACATTTTTTTATCGTATGGCTTTTTTATCGGTGGGGAAACCCTTACGGGTAGGTTCCACCTCGCCTAATCGTACAATTATCTCTACATTAAGGCTATTGATTACTAGCATATTAGTACAATTACATGCATCTTCCTTATGAAAATACTATTATCATTATTTGAAGATACTGAAATTATGCACATTAGATGAAAAATGTAAATTATTGTAGATGCTGAAACCGTTATCTAGGAGTAAATAAGCAAGTTCCTGATTTATTCACCAAAACCTCAACAATGATGATATACGAATATGATTTTGAACATGAATATGAATATGGAGATGCGAATATGAATATGAACTGCCCAAATATGATTATTTCTTCCCAAATTTGAACCTTTCATATTTTATTCCTTTCTTTTTAAATACTGTATTCAATTTTGATGTTGAAAAAAAATTAAACTCTCAAACCATAATGTGAATAATTTCGTTAATTTTAATATTCAACTAAAATTCAACAATTATTATTATTATACAAATGATGATTTTAAATTTCAATTACTTCCCTTCAAATTCAAACATATTCAATGTGATGTTCAATATTTGATTTTAATTTTAAATCAATAATTCCAACTTACAGGTCTACGATCCTATGGTCGAACGCTACCGGGAAATCATTGGAAAACTCGAAGAAAAAGCGAATCTTGCCAAGTGAAAATTTTTCCCAAGTTTGTCAGCCAATTCCCGTCTTTTGGCAACCAATAGTCATCGCAAAATCCTCAGATAGTCCGCAGAACATTTCTCATTCATAACCAGCATGAAAAACAAAATGACACCTCGCAGTTTTCTTTTAGCTGTATCTATTTTCTTGCGTCTGTAGAGACTCTGCGGATAGTCTGTGCATTTAATTTAGGGTTAACTTTAAGGAATCTAACTATTCTTACACTAATTTATTAATGTGTAACATGAATTATCATCATTTATCAATTTTATATATTTGAAACCTCTTCAGAAGAGATTGAAGCATTAGACATGCTAACGTTTCTCATACCAATAATAACCTAATAATATTAGAGGGCGACTTTATGAAAAATGTAGTTTTTTCTAGTTTCATAGAGAAAGTTTGAAATTACTCATCTTCCTAGAATCAGTTTTCTTCTCAAGTTCAAAAGAGAGGATTCGAAATTAATTTACTACATAAAATTAGTTAGAATTAAGAATTCTAAAACTTGTGAATATTTTTTTATTCCAAATCAGTTTTTTCTTATTGAAAATTATTTTTAGAATCAAATAATTGATTATTTCACAGAAAAAGGTTGTAACTGCTGTGTTGAATATATTGCTAATAAGTCGTAAGTCAACAATAATTCATAATACTGCTTCATGATCTGAAATTTTTGAAATTGTTCAATTGTATTATGAAATAACTGGTCCATACACAGAAAATCGGGTCTGTGATTCTTAGGTATTACAACGAATTACTTAGTTTGATTATTCTTGAAATTTTTCCTGAATAGCCTATTTGAAAACTATTGTGCCTTATGATAATGCCTTCCAGTAGATGAAATGCAAACAATTCAAAGATGATTATTACAATACTGTAAATGTACAGAATTCTTCCAACCATTATTATTTCAATTATTTGAAATACAGCACATCACTTTAATTCACTCAAACCTATTCTAAATGATAATTTTTTTTTCATTTGGGAATTCTCATAACTTGAAAAAGGAAACGTGAATTGGTTCATCCAGACATGCATTTATTAATTTTCAGCAAACTTTTTTTGTTTGATCATAAAAAAAAGATAATATTGTATAGTTCAAGTGTAAGTTTCCAATTTTTTTTAAAAGACAAGCAAATGTATAATCATTCCAATTCTATTCATATCAACAGAATGATCGTGCTTTATTCGTAATGCATTTACCTTTATGTAGGTTTCTTACTGGTTACTACCAACAAATAATTATAAGACAAAACTATCACAAAAACCCAATTTTTAGTTATAATAGGTTGTCGCTATTCTTCTATCATTCCATCAAGAATCAGATTATGTATATTCTATTCATTCCATTTTGTGATTCATGTTTGTAATAGGAATTTTATTCATATTTTTTATTGATAGACTGTACCTACTATGTTATGTTTGTAATCTTATTGTTATTTTTTTAAAGAAATTAATTATTTTAATTCCCAGTGATTATCTTTTAGAGAACTAGAATATGTAAATAATAATTATTAAAAGCTCATTTTGATGAGTTCCTTGGAATTGAGTGCAATATAATTATGTTTCCTTCTCAATAACTTGATAGCATAACAATCAAATAATGCTTGTAATATTTAGAAACTGAAATTCATAATTCTTTAATTGACAAATGATGACTTCCACCTTCAATCAGAAATCAAACTATAATAGATTTTTATAACATGTACTTGGCTTCTGAGTCTGCTGTATTATTTGTGTTGGAAATATATTTGTAATATTTCGTTGGGTGAGATGGGAACTTTAGTCTTTCACAAGTACGTCTTTGCTACTTTTATTAGCACAAATAGAATACTTAGATCATCATAATAGTTTTTAAGCTAGCTTAGGTGAAGGTTCGTGATCTATTTCTTAGTTGTTAGTTTTAAGGGTAATGCACCGTAATTCTACATCACATTCCAATCAAAATAATTCCAAAGAACTGACCAAAATATTGTAGAGGTTTTTTACTTCAAATATAATATCAACTATAATTTATTTGCATTGTGAACCTACCCCTCATAGTATGTCTTCATTAGCTTAGTTTGTTGTATAAAAACTGTTGATTGAATTTTCGAATATTTTATAGTGAGATATGGGGTTTGTGAAAACTAATTTCTTGAATACTACTGTGTGTGTATTGTTTTGTTATTTCAAAGATTTATTTGAGGCTGTTAATCATTCACGAAATGAATCGTAAATTAATTTATTCTAAAATAAGTTCCGGATTTAAAAAAAATCATATTCACTTATTTGATCATGAATACTATTAAGTGAAGAAAAACCAGGCAGTAGTTGAAAACTTCTTCTGTTGCAAAATTTACTCAAAAAATTTGAGTAATTGTTTTACTTGTTTTTCTCTTGTTACATTTTATTCCAATTTTTCAGTAGCATTCCTTTCTAGATGAGTCCTATTTATTACATATTTATCACTGAACCGTACCTATTTATTCATTCAAAAACTTGCTTTTACTATTGAATAACTTGTATTTTCTATTTTTCTTATCTTGTTTTGAAGCTGCGAAAAGCAACGATCTAGTTATATTTGAAAATGCACAACATTTTTAAGTAAGTTATCAACGCAATTATTGAAAACTAATATTCTTTTATATCTTAAGGAAAAATTGTTGTAATAACTTGTAGTTTAGCATTTGTGGTACTACTTTGAAGCTTTATTAGATTGTTACTTTAGGGACCATTTTTAATTTTATAATAATATTAAAGAAGTAATTAACATTAACCATGTACTGGTCAATCTTTACTTTAGTTTGTATCTAGTTTGTTTTATTTTTTATTAATAAACCATTTTCTGTCTAAAATATTTCAAAGCGCTTCAATCAATGAGTAGAAAATTTCAATTTCCTTTTCCATTTTTCCTCTTCCTGTTTTACAAGACTTCTAAAATTTTATGAATTCTTGGAGAGGATTTGGAACATCTGACCTCACTTCAGTTGGTCAATTAACATAGAAAGTGACTGCTAGGTCAATTTCACCCCCGTGAAGTTAGCCCCACCATGTCATGTACAAAATATGAAAACTATCTCACAATTCTGTGCATATTACTATGGGCTTTCAAAATATCCCAGATTTAAATTTTGGACTAAACTGGAAATATGCTTTATAAGCATTTATATATTGGCGGGCTAGTTTCACGGTTAGCCCCCCACCACAACCGATTTCAATGAAAATGCTATCAATGGATAGAGAATATTTTATGCTTCAAGAATATATAACGATTGATTTCTGTGCTCATCAAATACAACCGTGAGAGGAAAAAATGTATACGATCTTGGTGGGCCAGCTTCACGGTTAGCCCGCCACCATGACCGATTCCAATAAGAATTGAATCAATGAATAAGGATATTTTGTGCTTCCAAAATATACAGAGTTTATATTTTGGGCTTGAGAGATACGCTTACAGCAGTGAAAAGAAAAATTCAGTACCACAAGCCCTCTCCTGCCCCCAGAGAAGACCAAATTGATGAAATAATTATGTATAAAGATGGGGATATTACTATAGATGGAAATATCTAGAACATTCACATTATATAACATTTTGCTCTTCTCTGGTGGCGGCGAGGGGCCATCAACTGTAGCCTTGGCTCCAGGCTCTTCTTTTTTGGCAGTCGGGACTGACGGCTTTTCGTCTTTATCACTAATATTCCTTTTTGTAAACGAAAAAAATGCTGCCTTTAATATGGTACATGTCTATACAATAATTTTTTTTATACGAGTTAATAATTATGTAACTTACTATTATGTTGAATATCAGTGTTAGCAATTCTGTATTTTTATTTGTATCAATTCGCTATTGTTGATTTGAATAAATTATATTTTCAACAACTTTTCGCTCATTTATTCCATTTTCATATTACCCAGATGGATTTATTATTATTATTATTATTGATGCCTGTTTCAAGATTTGAGTCTTGGAACTTGAAAATTCTGTAGTTGAAGGTAAGTAAATGGCAAAAATATTGGAATTATCATTAAATTAATAATTTCAATGAAAACTTCAATTGATAGAGAGTGTACTGAATTCATTAGATAGGAAGGAAACCCCTAAAATCAAATTTATCCATGCTTAGCTGTTGCTGATAAGACAGCCTCTGTCTTAGGGAATTAGGGATAAGGGAATAAAGGCTGAAAAAATAACTCATTTAATGCATTTTCATCTCAAGAATCGTTTAAAAATTGTTAAAAGCATGTAAATGAAACATTTCCCGAGTAATCACGAAAAAAACAATATATCCTATGAGTTTTTTTTTAAATAAAAGAATTTTTACTCGAAAAATACTTGAAATACGTTCTTGAAACATACCTAGATCGATTTATCAGATGTATTTACATATTAATCGACTTTTTCCAAGTTTAAACCGAAATGGAAAGCCGTGAAAATCTCAAATTAGCATGAAAATGCACCGAACATTTGAAACTGCCTCCACACAAATTATTTATCCATGCTCTGCTGTTGCAGAGAAGACAGCCTCAGCCATCTAGCGGCAAAATAAGGAACTGAAATTCGTTGTCAAATATATATGACAAGCTCGATATAGTAATATATGCGTTATAAGGATTCGCTTAAAACTGACCAAATTCAGCACACTGTACCTAAAAATTTTGCAACTTCGAAATATCGAAATACAAGTTACGGACATGATTCTACGTGAAAAGTTAGGATAGGAACATCTGATAAACCATGGTCCGCAAATGCACCGTTATCGAGTAAAAAATCGCCAAACATGCGAAAATTGACATTTTCTTTATTTTTTTATAAATGTGGTAAGGGGTTGCAAGATTTATAATTAGTCTCGAATTATGCAGATTGGAAAGACGAGTCGTTTGAGCCCGGTTTCAAGGATGTAGCTACAATATTATTCGAGATATGGTCGAAAAACCGAAAACGCATATAAAAAACCATGACTTTCCGTGAATTTTCACTTAGTGTGGAAAAACCACCGTAGTAATCCACTCGAAAATATTCTCAATAGATTTTCCAGCTCATTTACTAGAATTGATAACGTTTACAGATCGTAAAACTTCCAATTTGCTTTAGAATAATTGAAATTTTAAAAGAGGGTATAATCATGGAAAAGCGGCTTTCAATTTTCCTGGTTTCCTCATGGACAGGAAAGGTTCCAAAAAATACTATTCATATGAAAAATAGGTCCAGAAATCGAATGAGACTAGTTTCGAAAACTCATCTATGAAGGTCATTGAGATAAACAAATATAATCGAATTTTTTTCAACTTCCATAAATTACAATGACCTTATGTAAACTTGTTCTTCATCGAATTCTAGGATAGGAACATCTGATAAACCCATACCCGAAAACCATGCGTTACTGAGTTACACGCAGTCAAAGTTGTCAAAATTGATTATTATTTTATTTTTTTATGAAGTTAGATAAGGGAATTAAGGCTGAAAAAATAACTCATTTAATGCATTTTCATCTGAAGAATCGTTTAAAAATTGTTACAAGCATGTAAATGAAATATTTCGCGAGTAATCGTGAAAAAACAATATATCCTATAAGTTTTTTGCAATAAAAGAATTTTTACTCGAAAACTACTTGAGATACGTTCTTGAAACATACCTGGATCGATTTATCAGATGTATTTACATATTAATCGACTTTTTCCAAGTTTAAACCGAAATGGAAAGCCGTGAAAATCTCAAATTAGCATGAAAATGCACCGAACATTTGAAACTGCCTCCACACAAACACACAGCATCGCTAGGACCACCGAGTTTCTTTTTCCACTCAGAGGTGGCGCTACTGTATCTATCTGTGATATCAATTTCGCGGCTGGATTCAAATTGAGAAAGTGGTGATTAGCATCAACTTTTTCAGAAGAAATCGCTCGTTAAATCAATTATTCAATCTGAAATTGAACAATTAACACATTCAGATCTTCTATACGGAGTCGAGAAGATGAAATAATTGAATCGAACTCGTATCTCAATTCGAGTATTCAGAAAATAAGGCTCTGGAAGGACGTTTTTTGATAAGCGATAGGCCTACACTTGTTTGTCAGTTTCATTTAAAGGTTGTTATAAAATTACAATATTTTAAAATAAACTGACAAGATAGGATTCGAAATTTTACAATAAATCGATTGAATTGTCTAATTTTAATGAAATTCTAATGATTTTCATTACCCTACTGATGAGGATAATGAGTAATTCTTACTTTGTCGATACATGTATTTGTTCATGGCAATAAAACATTATTTTGAATTTGAATGTTTATAAAAAGTGGTCTGACTTATATAGGTGGCTATTATATGTCATAAACTGTTAAAGGGTGTAGAAGGTGAAGAATCTATTAATTTTCTTATAATTGACAACAACTACTCTCTTAAATCAAATCCTCTTTCATGTTATTATTATTCGGCTACAAATAGAGGAAATCTAAAATACCCATCAAATAGTATATTGGATTAATTGTTGATTACCGGTTTGAAGGTTTTCAAAGTGATGTTGAGGAGAGTTATGAATATTCATTTTTGAATTATAAAAGTCAGAGAAATACTCTAATAAATTTTATTCTCCATGCCCTTGTCGTAGACTTTGATGATTGCAAAGCTTGTGATAATGATTACAATGGTTTTTCAAAACAATGTGTGTTTACACTTTGTAATATTTTATTGAATAATTATTGTAAAACGAGGAGAACAAGTCTCATTGAAGGAGGGAAGAAATTTTCAAGAAAGAGAAAATGAGATAAGTTTAGTAGTAAGGTGTAAATAGTGTTGTATAGTTCAAATCAAAGTTATATTCTTAACGGACTTTAATAGACTGTTTTGTAATGAAACATCAAGGCAAGGAGCTTGAATAAAACGAAATATCGATTCTCTATAAATTGTGAATCTGTTTTTTGGTGTTATTATCCTTCAGCTTATAATATAGGTAATGAATCCAATTTTTGTGTTGACCTAGGCAAGAGTTTCTTGTATTTTAGATTTTTTTTGCTATTTTATAACTCATCTTTATTTATTTGATTAAAAATTTATCATTAAAATTGCAAGAAGTTATCAAAAAACTTACTAGAATATTGTTGTAGTTTAGCTAGGCAAATGTTCAGTACAAGTTTCTATAATAAATGTTTCCAAGTACGGTAAGCAACTTGTAGTTATTATTTTATTTTCCATGTACCTATCGAGTGTTCAATGCTTATAAGAGTCTCTTAAGCTCGGTCTAGACGCTACGATAAGTTTGTCAAACTTATCGTTCCAACTAGTTGGAAGCAAAAGTTGGATGAGTTGCATCGCGTCTACACGCTACGACTTATTAAAAGTCATACCTCTTTTCATACGACTTAAGTTGGACCAACTCTTAATTTTGCCATCTACACGCTACGACTTTGCTTCCAACTAGTTTGAACGACTGAAGTTTGACAAACTTATCGTAGCGTCTAGACCGGGCTTTAAATAAGTTATTAAATTACAATAATTTCTGTATTGGAATGTTAGCCCTCAAAAAGCAGTTTATTATGAAAATATGAAAGGAGAATGGGCTATAGAATACGAGAAGCAGCAGTCAGTCCGACTTCTCTTGTGACGTCACGTTTGCAGCAGCATAGCCTGTTCATCTAGTGTAGCCTTGACCACTACCTATCGATTGATATCCAAGCTTTTTCAGATTGCTATTCTCTGGGGATTTTTGGTTCAGTCCCGGCCTTTCTGCTTGTAACTTGAGAGATTAATGCTCGATATCAATGCATTTTATCATTCTGTTTTCATAAGTATTCCATCTCTAGACAAATATTAATAAATTTATTGACAAATGACAAAACATACCGGTACAAATCAATAATGATTCAATACATTTTGGCATTTCTGAAGCAAGAAAGTTAAGAGCTGTAGTAATCAACTCAACTGGATCCTAGGAAAGTAAAATTGAAGCAATAAACTTAATATTGATAAGTTCTTATTCACAGCGTATATTTGGGTATTCTATATTCACCTCAAAATGCCGTGATCTTACTACATTTCTCAGGAATCTGGGCATTCACCATTATTGATTATTCATAATTATCATCAAAGACAATTCAATCTATAATTGAATCAATGAAAGACGATTCAATTTATAGAAAATTTTAATTCACAGTGAAAATAATAATAGGCTATGCGCGGTGGGACATAGAAAAACGAAATATAAGAAAATCATTTATTTACAAGAAATGAAGGTTACACAGAGAAATTGATCGAATAAAAGTCAGAAACAAAAGCAATTCATAACTATCATGACATTAAAAAGAAGAAATTTTTTACACGAGTGAAAGAGAACATTTAGTAACTTAATGACTGAAATGAGGACTATCAAATTAAAGTTTATTTTACAGAGAGAGAGAGAGAGTTCATCTTACAATATCTCCGACTCAATAAATAAAGAGCGTTCATCTTTCTCATCCAAGAAACAGGAAAGATACTAGTTACAATACGAAATTGAAGATACAACACGGAGAATGACACAAGTACTGTTCACATAGTCATCGGAATGATTTTTTCGCCCTCCAGTCTAAAAACTCGTCAAAGTCTGGCTCCTCATCACTGGAATCCCTTTCTGTTGCTTCTTCCATTTTTGAGACAGGCTCTGCTTGAATTTTCTCCTTTTTCACTTCCAAATCGAGGACTCTGCAAAGAGAATTTATATTAATAACTCTGTAAAAGTTTGACTAACTCTATATTAATAAATCTGAAGATTTGACTAATCTTGGCTTGATCATGCCAAATTTCACCAAAATTAGTCAAACCATTCTGGAGAAAAAATAAATGAAAAGTGAAAAAACAAAATTGCTACTAGGGGGAAACAAATCATTTTAGGACCCATGTTTACTGGAACTTTTTTTCTTAATTTCAATGTTAGGGAACAGCTCAAGAAGTTTGTTGGTCTATTTTAGAAACACCCTGTTAGTAGCACGCTGGGCCATTAGCCTACATAGATATAAAAGTCAAT
The DNA here is from genome assembly GCA_017141395.1 of Laodelphax striatellus. Taxonomy (NCBI): domain Eukaryota; kingdom Metazoa; phylum Arthropoda; class Insecta; order Hemiptera; family Delphacidae; genus Laodelphax; species Laodelphax striatellus. The sequence goes on from CM029538.1 coordinate 24,263,908, forward strand.
ATGAAAAATGGAACGAGGAGCAATGCTCGATCAAGTATAAGTGCCATTCAATGGCCACACTGAATTTATACAATAAGGCTAGGCGTACACCGGTTAGTCAAGACAAGACAAGACGAGATTAGTCACGTTTAGTCACAGTACTTCACATATTCAAGCAGCACACCGATTAGTCATTGCATCGGTGTGTGCTGCTTTCTTTATTTTGAATTATTTTTTCGAAAATTGCATTTATTAAATTTATTTTGTTTGAGTGGGGAGTGAAAGTTTTAATGGTATGATCTAACTGAGCAACCCAAGAATCTATCTAAAGGAATAATTATTTGGTCTCAGACTGTTGGTTATCAAAATTGACTGCAATCAATAGTAAGGAATGATTTTATTTTGTCCAAAGAAAAGTTTATATCTGAATCTAGTAAAAAAGATGTACAAGTATAGGATAAGGCTAGGCGTACACTGGTTAGTCAAGACAAAACAAGACGACATTAGTCACGTTTAGTCACAGTAATTCACATAGTTGCTTATGAAGCAGCACACACCGATGCAATGACTAATCGGTGTGTGTTGCTTCATAAGCAACTATGTGAAGTACTGTGACTAAACGTGACTAATCTCGTCTTGTCTTGTCTTGACTAACCGGTGTACGCCTAGCCTTATTGAAACTACAGACTGTATAATGAGAATTGGTATTCTGATAAAAGAGGTATTATTTCTTTGCCATCGTACTCTACGGTCATCAGCAACATCAAGAAATAATATCTATCTATCTAATGCCAAGCGTCAAATTAAATGAATCTGTACCAATAATTAAAGAAAAATTAAGTGTACCAGTGCTATCGTTTCATCAACATCTATTTCAACATTTACCTTGACCAGTTCCTCAGCTGTTCATCAATTTCATCAATCTGTCGTTCAGCTATCGCCTCTTCTTGGTCATATTCAATAATTTGGGCAGAAACCGTGTTTTCTTCTTTGATTTCTTTCTGAAATCGATCCCATTCTTCTTGAATAGGGTCTTTATATTCGATATTCCTTGCCTGCAAAGAGAACATTCTTTTCATTTTTCAACCACAAAGATCAAGTATTCATACATAATAAATATAAAGATCGAGTGCAATACATTACATAAGTGTTACAAAATACACAAATAAAGTACTTAAAATTTATCAAAAGCTTGAAATTAGAACTGCGTGGATGGTTTCAAATTTAAAAGTTGATAGTGGAGATATAAATTGCCAAAGTACTGAGCTGGTGAATGGTACTGTGGTACTGCTGAGAGATTAATCGATTGATTTATTTATTCTTTACACTGGGTCTGAAGAGAACCATTGCAAAAAAAAAAAAAAAAAATACAATATGAAATTAATTACATATACATACAAACAAAGTAAACAATAAATGATTAATGATTAGATAGCAAATTAGTCGACAATTTTATTATGTTATTTTTAGCGTATGGCTTTTTAATAGTGGGAGACCCGAGTAGGGTTGTTCCACTTCGCCAATATAACCAATTATCCCTTGGTAGGGAACTTACTTGAACTAATTTAACTTGAACTATTTCCACTATTAAATAGAAATATGAAATATTATTACAGTATTAATAATAAATTGAACGGAATTCCTAATTAATGCCATATAATATTCTGAAGACTTCAGCTACTGCAAATATTGACAACAGAATAATAGCTAGTAAGGAAATTCGATGAACGCTGCTGCACAAAAAACTTTCTCCCGGGCGGGAATCGAACCCAGCACCCCTGGTTTGCCGGAGATCTTCAGTATAGCAGCGTTCATTTTTGACTTAGCCAATTCAGCCAGATATGAAGATCGAAGGAAATGAGATATTGCAACTATACAGTAGCAACTATCATATCTGGCTGAATATTGGCTCAAGTCAAAAATGAACGCATAGTCAAAATCATTTCATTCATTGTATATACACTTAGTTTTATCATAGAGAAAGCATTTTTCTGTGATATTAGGCCTTTTATTTGAGGATTATGTAGATAGTTCATGACCATGTTAAATAATGAAGGCCTTGTGAATGCTTTCTCTATGGTCGTATTTTACATTTACATTACATTTGAAATTTACTATTTCATAATTATTATTATACAATAGCAACACGCTGTAGTATCGCCAAAGGTATTCATTTACATCAACCTTAGAACTTCAGCACACGACTCTCATCCTTAGGATGCAAGCTTTAATAAGATTTTTGTCCTTGAAGCTGATATTGTGGACAATTAGGTCTTATTCGCAATCCTCTATACTTAATAAGAAAACTTCCTTACTGAATATTCGTCACCGCAATATAAATTATGTGAAGCAATACTCACTTTGGCATCTAATACGGGATCGTCGAAAAAACCTTCAGGAATTTCAGGAGTGGATTTCAAATCTTCATCAGTCTTTCCACCATCTTCAACGTCTTCTTCCTTGGCATCGCTGTTGGCAGTTGTAAATGTTTTGATGTCCACTTTGTCGTTCACCGAAATTTTTCTCGTTCTTCGAGTCGAAAAAGCCTTCAGGTAGTTCTGGTTTAGAGGAGTTTTTTAGGATTCCTGAAAAATCCGGCATATTTACGATCTAAGTAATAACCAAGACTCAGTTGGAAACAAATATTCATTAGCCTACGTAAAGGCGCGGTTTCAAGATATGTCACATGACCAACCTGCATGCCAGTAACCTACACGTCTACTGGTATCGTGGAACCGCGCAATAAGTTGTATAGGCCAGGTGATTATCAATGTGATTCCTTGTCTGTGATAATGGCAGTGATCAATATATAATAAATTATTGCTTTCTCTCTCTCTCTCTCTCCTCTCTCTCTAGAGGATCTCTTTTGTATCTCCTTTACCAAGAATGGACATTCATATGTCCAAAATTCGCTTTTTCGTCTAGTTAACACACAATTATTATATCATCAGTGTATTATTGCTTTACATCTTCTCATTGCATAATTTATAAGCTAATGTACATTTGACGAATAATTAGTTGTATATTTATTATTATAATCTAGAATTTAAGCTGTAATATTTGTTATCTACATGAATAAAGTAATGAATCTAATATAAATCGAAGTCTCTCTCTCTCTGACATGACTGTGATATAGCTGTTATATATTTGTTATTGTTATATATTTGTTATTATATCTGTTATGTTTAGTATGTTTTCATTTTTGACTGATGCAGGATTGGATATTTTCAATATTAAATTTATAATAATTCAACTAAATAATTGACGATTGTCCGACAACCTAATCTTTGATAAACTCTTTCACCCTTCCCTATTAAGTGTTGCTTGGTTTATTTATCTATTTATTCAAGAAAGTAAAATTATAGGATGAAAAAACATACACAAAGTCCAGAACGTTTTCTTTCCCAAATTTTGGTAATTATTTCAATTGAATGTTATAATGGAAGAAAGAGCTTCAATCTTTACAGGGGAGGGATATGAAAAATGAACTTTTGAACGTACCTTTGATTTTTTTAGGAGGCCCACTGTCCTCCACAGAAAGGTGTCGTTTAGAAGCGCTTTTAGCCAGCTGTTTTGAGCTCATCTCCATTTGCAAGCGTATCATTTCTTGGTGTTGCCTACCACTCACGTGTACTTTCCATACTTTTTCGCTATGCACACTACTGCACAGAGTACATGTCAGCTTGCCATCATCTCGGTATGTGCGTACTTATTAAGAAAATCTCTTAAACAGTTTAATTTAGTAAAAACAATAGTATGTTAAAATGGAATAGGCAGAGTAGAAAACATAGGAAAATATAAACAATTGGTTACAATCAAAGATTTTTGAACAAAATGGACTCTTGCAGTCAAAAAAGCATTAGGTTGGCTTGCATTTTCAAGAAGTGAGAATACCCCTCTGCACCCAAATGACGCCCCTGTTGGCTTGAATGTTCAAGTTCAGTAATGAGTAAGCTAGCTTAAAATTGAAAAATGTATCCGCAATAGAACCAAAGTTGCACTTGCACCACAACCTGAAATATTGTGAATGATCTTAAAATAAGTTAGTCAATGTCGACAAAAGAACCATTCAAATTACATTTCCATCATTTGATTGACATTAAGTTATTAGATGTAATTTTTCAGTAATACTGAAGAAACTATGGTAGTGAAATAATAACAGATACTACTTAATAGAAAAATACTAGAAAAGCATGCAAACAACAAATTAAAAGGATATTTGGCATAAGGCGAGTCTATTTTCTTTTTTCTTTGCGGTAATAAATCACGTTTCTTCTCCGACATTATTCTACGCAGATCATTCTGAGTGATTTTCGATTTATTCCTATTAAATGAATTCATTGTTACAGATTAAAAGCACTAAACGGTTTCACTTGAAAATTCAGCTTCAAACTACAAACATTTGCAGCTCCATTAAACTAAACATAACCTCAAATAATCTCATTCGATTCGAATTCCATCGCCACGGCCACTTCACATCAGATTGGTTTCTATAGCAGGATTCTTTTAAATTTTCAAAACAGCTGATTGATGTACCCGCTCGTTACTAACATTAAGTCAATGTTGACTTTTCTGACAAGTCCAATCCTGCTATACTTGCTCACAGATTTGTACCGTTGTATGAATATCAATATCACAAAATCTCATATTAAATTCAGAAATTTTTTTATTATAATCATTTTACAGATGTGATTATCATATATATAATTAATACTAAATGAAGAAGTTTGATATTGAATTTCAAGAGTTAGAGTCAAGTGGCACTAATTATTAGTAGAACTGTTATCTAGGTAGCACTCTAGCAGAAAGAAATTTATAGAAAAGGACAGAGGATGATAGGTCTTGTAGTTGACCTGTGTTGAAAATGTAAATACTGTATGATAAGATATTTTAAACGCTAATTTCCTGTTTTGCGATTAGTCGAGTAAGTTTTCATGCTATTTGAAAATATAATAATCGGTTTTGTCAGTTTAGATACAATTAGAGGTTATGAACAGTTCGTGAGTTGCCGTATAACCTTCAAATTTTCATAATGTTGATTTTGTGTTTGGATTCTGCATTTAGAAACTCTGTTAGAAGATTACCTAAAAATGCTCCATCTATACAATTCTACTCAAAGTGCTCCAAAGTTTCAAGATATACATCCTATAACACAAGGCATCACTTTCATTTCAAGAATGGAGATCATTTGACAAATATTGGGTTATGTAATTTTAGAAGGTATGCTTCTACATATGACTCAAAGGACTTGAAAAAAGACAAAAATACACAGAAAATATTGGTTGAAAATGTGAAAGGAACTGTGCTTGTACCTAGTCATGGGTTGAAGACCAAAGTGTTCAAATCGTTTCTGCCTTTGCGCCAGTCGAAGAGGGATTGCTTTCATCCCGGGGTTTCAGCGCTTGATAGAACTTCAATCACTGTGGGCAATGAAAAAGATGTGACTGGTAAGGATATGATCAAAGCTATGTTGACATACATTTGGCCACATGATGATAAATCAATTCGTAATCGAGTATCAGTAGCTGTAGGACTTCTTGTTTCTGCTAAATTGATGAATGTGGCTGTACCATTTCTGTTCAAGTATGCTATAGATGATTTGAATTCTAAAGTGGCTACTGCCAACAACGGCCAAGCACTTTTAGATTTTGCTACTCCTGCTGACGCGGTATTGACAACTTCTGTTGCATTGCTTATTGGGTATGGTATTGCGAGGGCAAGTGCAGCTGGATTCAATGAATTGCGCAATGCAGTTTTTGCGAAAGTTGCACAGAATTCAATCAGACGAATATCGAAGAATGTATTTCTTCATCTACACAATTTGGACCTCAGTTTTCATTTGTCTAGACAGACTGGCGCGTTGTCCAAGGTTATTGATCGGGGTAGTAGGGGTATAAACTTTGTTCTATCTGCAATGGTATTCAATATTGTTCCAACAGTGTTCGAACTAGCGTTAGTGAGTTCCATATTGGGATTGAAATGCGGTGGAGAATTTGCCGCAGTCGCTTTGGGTTGTGTTGGAATCTACAGTGCATACACGTTGTCGGTAACTAAATGGAGAACAAAGTTCAGGGTTTTCATGAATAAAGCTGAGAACGAAGCTGGCAACAAAGCAATCGATTCGCTCATCAATTATGAAACAGTGAAATATTTCAACAACGAACTGTACGAAGCTAAACGTTATGACGAATCTTTGAAGAAATTCGAGGATGCTTCATTGAAGACTAGCACAAGTTTGGCCATGCTGAATTTCGGACAGAACGCTATTTTTAGCAGCGCGATGGCATTGATAATGGTGCTTGCGGCTCGAGAAATATCGCAGGGCAATATGACAGTCGGTGATCTAGTAATGGTCAATGGTCTGTTGTTTCAACTCTCGGTTCCACTCGGATTTCTTGGGTCAGTTTATCGTGAAGTGAGACAAGCGCTTATTGACATGAAAACAATGTTTACATTGATGGCTAAAGAGCCAGAGATCAAGGACACACCTGGAGTATTGCCTTTGGTTTTGAAAAATGACAAGAGTATCGAATTTAGAAACGTTTGTTTCCAGTACGTTGATGGCAAACCAATATTCAACGACCTTTCTTTTGTTATACCTTCGGGCAAACACTTTGCTATAGTTGGTGGATCTGGTACAGGAAAATCGTCGATGATAAGGTTGTTGTACAGATTTTTCGAACCTGATTCCGGCGAGATTTTGATCGGTGGTCAGGACATAAGTATGGTTGATTTACAGAGTTTGAGAAAATCGATTGCGATTGTACCACAAGATACTGTATTGTTTCATGATACGTTGTTCTACAATGTACACTACGGTGATTTTTCGAAAAGTGAAGAGGAAGTGTATCATGCGGCAGTGATGGCTGATCTGCATGATTCGGTGAAGTCTTGGCCTGATGGCTACAAGACACAAGTCGGGGAAAGAGGACTGAAATTGTCTGGAGGTGAGAAACAAAGGGTAGCTATCGCCAGAGCCATTGTCAAAGACTCTCCGATTTTGATATTCGACGAAGCAACACGTCTTCCCTGGATTCAATCACAGAGCAACACATTCTCAACACCGTGAGACGTGCCACCAAAGGTAGAACATCGATTAGTATTGCGCATCGATTGTCAACTGTGATGGACGCTGATGAGATTCTTGTGCTGGAGAACGGCAAACTTCGGGAGAGAGGGACGCACGATCAGCTGTTGAATTTGCCCAATTCACTCTACAACCACCTGTGGCAATTACAACACTCGGTGGGGTTGGAAGAGGAACCGAAACGTAAAGTTGACTCAGCTAAACAAGGTTAATTGCTTGGATTTCAATAGAGGTCTTCCAGGAGTGGGTATACTTATGTGTATATATATAATATTCATATTTCAAAATGATCTTTTATCATAATACATCTCATAACCCACGCACTAGTCTTCGGACACATGTGGGCATCATGATTCCCTAAAAATAGATTTTCATTAATTCATACAAACCTTGATGTGAAATTAGTTGAATTTACATGAAGTTTTTCTCGCAATCCTCTTTCATTTTGACAATAATAGGTAGTAAGAAATCTCTAGCTTCTATACATATGCATTTTCTTTAGCAATTAGCAGCATGAAAGACTCTAAAACATTTTGTTTGGACAATAATATTTTATTTCCAGGCTTGAGTGCGTAATTTCAGTCTGTAATATCATCAAACTGAGTTATGTTTTTTATTCAGGCTTAATGTGTGCATTTTTCATTAGAAACAATAACATTGATTTTTAAATAATTTTTAATTTTCATAATATTCAGGAAATCATGTAGAAACTTGGCTGACAACAACAATTATGTTATCAATGATTCGGATTTTTTAAATTAGTTTTATAATTTATTAGACCTTTGTTAATGATCTTCTAATATCAAATTTCTTACTCCTAGATCTACTAACATTCTAAATAATTGAATTCCCACCAGACATGTATTCTATAATTTTTCAACTGAATCTGTTGTGAAGTGTTTTAAGTCTTTAACAGGTTGGCTGCCGCAATGTTAAAATGAAAACCTTCCCCCTACGCCGCACGAGATAAGCAAAGAATATTGCTCTAATATATAAGAATATTACATATATTGTATCAAAACCTTCATAAATGCTCAAAAATACAAAAAAAATTGTGAGGATCACCGGCTATCCTCATGGCCTGTTGGGAATGTACTCATGCAATGTGTATTGCATGCACTCCTCAATCATTATTCAACAAAATTGATGTTAATCTCTTATAACGTTGATGTTTCAGGTATAGATAACAATAATAATATTATAGCAAATCAGTTTGATTTTTATTTATACATATTTTTGTGAAAAATAGTAGTAGCAATAATATAAACACAAATAAAAATAGAAATAACTTACATACAATTTCATGTTTGGAAAGATTAGAAAAGAGAAAACTGTCCACTGAAAAAATGAAATAAACTGTACATGAAAAAGTAATGAATAATTCCAAAATTCATAGATGATTGACTAAAAAAAAATATTTTTTTCAGCATTCATCACATTGCTCCTTCATAAATTATTGCCAGACAGCAAAATGTTCTAAAAACTCAAATAACTCAAACTCAAATAACTGCTACAAGACATTATAAAAAATCTAATTCTAGATTCAATAAACAATCAATAAACAATTCTTAAGATTTCAAAACAAAATTGACTGTGACTCTGCAGCAAACCAAGCGTGTAAACAAACCGAGAATGGCGAATAAAGCATGAAACAGGGGACAAGATTCATCAAACTTCAATGGTGGATGGAAATAGTTGTATATGTCACCAAGAGATGGCGTTTGCGTGAATGAATAGGCAATTGTATTCTCTATAGGCCGCATGTGAGAACGAAGCGTGCTGGACAAGCCAGACTGAAATAGGAAGCCTTTGAAATAAAGCTGTCTGAGGATCAACCGTGGATCCTCGCGGCGTGTGGCTAACACTTGGCTGAGGAGTGCATGCGTATCTCACGGCAGCCAACCTGTTAAGTGAGTAAAATAGATTACTGATGATTCTTCAAAGATACTTTGACTACTGTACTAATTGAAATATACAATAATTGTAAAACATTATTGATAGATTACCTCTTATAAAAATATTTTGAGCAGTCAATGTTTGTTAATTGTTGTTCAGCTCATATACTTGTAAATAATAGAATCTATAGTAATATTCTTTCAATGAAAATGTATTTAAAAAAGCTAGCCGAATATTGTGAATTTCCAGTAGCTCTGTGATGTTTAAAAAAAGTACAATATACTGATATTCAGTTCCTATATCTGTGTTTTGTTGTCTTTTGCCTGAAGAGTTTTATGAAACTAGTTTTATCTGGTTGCCTTGAATATAATGCGAATTGAAACTTGAGGTGCGAATACATTATGCATATTTGCGTGCATAAATGCATTGTGTAGATGACATCGGTGAAATCATTGCATGCAAATGGCAATAGCCAGTTGACTATGCATGCAAACATGCATCGTGTATTCGCAACCCAAGTGGCGGAAAACTGGAAAAAATAGAATCTAATCGCCCACTTTGTTAATAGACACATCTTTTGTGTAAAGCATATTTTGTCTTTTATCAAGTTCAATTTTTTCTGACCTTGTTTTGGTAGCATGAAAAGCACAGCTTTATAAGAAACTTCAGTCTTAGAAAGTTTGCTTCAATGGGGTTTCCCATTTCCGAAACCCTTAATCATTCAAAGGGTACATTCTTTCAAACGTGTGAAGTCTTCAAAGTGTGTACTCACTCAAATTTCTACTCACTCCTTATATGTGTAAATAGTCCTAGTTTTGGTTGATTCATCAAGAACCGATTGATATTTTACATCATAATTAATCAATTCAATCATTTCAATATTCAACAATGATTTATTCTCATCAGAAGTACACACACATTTAAAAACTTAATTAGGACTTGGTACAACAGGGATAGTAGAACAGATAGTAGTTTATTGTCTTACGACAATAAACTACAGTATATATATAGAATTCACATCTAATAACGAGTTGTATTTGAGTGCACTCAAAATGATCAACAAGATTGAAAGGAAAATTAAATACAGGGTGTTTGAAAAAGAACTCCCTAGTTTTAGGTGTAAATTTTATGTGTGAATTAATGAAAAACAATATCAACAAGTACATACAGTGAAAGAGAGAACCTTCGAGTTTTGTTTGACACCAGTACACTTCAACATGGGATCCATTTGTTGCCCTGCACACGTCGAGACGATATTCAAATTCTTGCCATGTATTCACCAACATTATCAGGTGTAACTGTCCCAACAGCCGTGACGATTCTTTCCCGTAAATGGTTAATGTCTCAGATTTTTTCAATGTACACAACATTTTTTATGTGTCCCCAAAAGAAAAAGTCCAGTGGGGTTAAGTCCGGGCATCGTGGTGGCCAAGCAATTGGGCCAGCTCTCCCTATCCACCCCATCTCCCTATCCCTATGGAAAGAGAGTGTCTAGAGCCGCGCGCACAGGGTTACTGTAATGAGGAGGGGCGCCATCTTGTTGGAAAAACACAAGCCCTTTTTCCGCCTCAATATCTTCCATTTGAGGAAAGACATGTCTCCATTTATTGTTCGTTCTACAAAAATTAACGGACCAATCACACGATCAACCATCAAGCCGCACCAAACATTAACTTTGGGAGAGTCACGATGATGCTGAATAACTTCATTATGTGGATGCTCTGCCCCCCAAACTCTGCAGTTATGACGATTAACTGTCCCACTCACATGAAAAGTAGCCTCATCAGAAAAAAAAATATTTTTCAAAACATTTTCATCATCATCAATTCTGTTTGAAAAATCCATTAGCAAACTCTAGAATTTTGATTTTAACACAACTGAGGGGACTGTTCCCTGGCGCCGTCTCAAGGTCAAGCTGGTCTGGCAACTGCAGGGGGACAAAACTTTGAGAGTTGCTGAATCAAACACCACAAACTAGAATTGTGTATATCACTCTTTACAGATTCTATGACACATTAAAACTAGGGAGTTCTTTTTCAAACACCCGGTATAGTGGTTTTTAAAAAGATTGATTGATTGATTAAAAAGAATTAAAAATATTGAATGTGGTTTTGTATTAAACTGTGATTATCATTCATCTTGTATCATACTTATATAATTCTTTTGTAATATTAAATGCTTTTTTGTCAGTTATTCTCACTTACGTACTACACGAGTAGACATCCAATAACCAAAATCAAGAGTATATATTGATCATTTTTAAATGAAGGAAGACATTAGTCTCAAGTCTTGTAAAAAATTAAGCGAATATTGTTCCAGAATAGGAAATTACAACACATAGAGCATATATAAATACTGCAGGAAGATAAGTTTGTAGCCAAGCCCAGAAACTGAAAAATAGAAAAAACATTTATGTAACCGCTAGAAATTCATTTACTTAATAATTATATTGCATGTACAATTTAGACGATGGACAATTTTCAGACAATAGATTACCGAATTTTCAATTACTGGAGTTCATAATCAAGCTGAGGTTTCTTATCTTTCTTACTGATTCTTTCACTGTATCATTAAATTTATAGGAAACAATTTAAAATAAGTCAATTATTATTTGATAGTAATCAATGTTAATTGTAATAAGTAATGAATTGTAGGCCTCTATTGAAACTGTAATTGTCTCATGTAAGGTCTGTGCACCATGTTTTTATAATGCAAGGTGACAAGCGTATGCTAGATCTCTTTATCACCTCTACTACCTCTGTATTATACAGTGAGTTATACAAAGGAACAAATTCCATTACTTATCAAATGCTTACAAAGGATCAATTAAACAACGGGATTTCGCAAAAACCCATCATGTTTATAGATAAGATAAAATGAAAAATTACAATAGGTAATCAAATTGCAGTTCAGCCACCAATGATGTCAAGTGAAAAGATTTATATACAATGTATAACTTAGATCTTGGAGCATTGAAAATGTATTATAAGTAAAGAATTTAATGTATTTGACGTAGTCCTATTCTAGTATTCTGACGAGATCTATCCAGCATGAAAGTTGATCAACAATTCATTAATTGAATTTAATTTTTTAATTATATTTATCATAAAGATGGGTAAACATAGAGTCTGAACGTCATGCTCCATTCATCTGAAAATATTTGAGTATAATTGATGTTACTGTATTTAAAAAAATCGTAACTACTTGGATTCATACTAACTTAAGGTCACCTACCTTATATAGCGACTGCAGGCAAGACTCATAACAGAAAGGTTGACCATGTTCCAGTTCTTCTTATTGTTGTAAGCCATGTTATTCAGAGCCATGGCCACCATGGAATGGCAGTTATCGCAGAGAAGATTGTGCTGAAAAACAGAGAAATCCCTAAATTTATTTTTTGAAAACCATCAGAACGTTAACAATTATATTATTTCAGGTAGAATATAATGGAAAAGTAGGCTATAGTCGATACGATATGGATATGATATTAAATATATCTGTATGATAAAAAATATACCTATATGATAAATATATATCTGGGCCACCACAATTTCACTTGTCAATAATTATTAATATTTTATTTCTTTGTATTAACAACTCATCTTAACAACTCGAGCAAACATAAAACATTTTTTGGCCCAAGCCATCTTGAATTTATAATGAATAGATAATTATGTGGGATTGTAGGTGTTATTTAAACCAAAGTATTTTGAGGGAGGGTGATGCCAAAATGAGACCAAGGCTTAATGTGTCCTCCGAAACTTAGAGTGGTCCAAGAAAAACATCTTGGTCACAATTATTGGGCTCAAACTAGTATCTGATACTGTAAAACGTTTTTATTTCAATACCCTTGTATTGTAACCTTTGACATTGTATACCATACTGAAACAAACAACGCATTTAAATATCTGGGACGAGTTTTATAAAATTTAGAAGTCCTGTAAAACAAAAAAAGGTGGACTTACACTAGACATGGATAGGAAGGCGATCTATGCAATAAACTTACAAACTTTCTAAAGTGCAATCGCCTTTTCACTCAAGAACTTATATATTTTTAAGAAACAGAAGACCTCTGCTGTCTTTACTAAGGCTTGGCGTACACCGGTTATTAAAGACAAGACGAGATTAGTCACAGTACTTCACATAGTTGCTTATGAAGCAACACACACCGATTAGTCATTGCATCGGTGTGTGCTGCTTCATAAGCAGTCTATGTGAATTACTGTGACTAAACATGACTAATTTCGTCTTGTCTTGTCTTGACTAACCGGTGTACGCCTAGCCTTAAACAGGAAATTTAGTTGGAAACATCAGTTCGTTCAAAATTTGTTTTTCCTCACCATTCTTGTCTTATAAACTTCGGCTGCTTCAGAAATGGCGCGGTCCCATGCAGCCGCTCCTCCATTGACTTTTGTGACGTCAAGCCTCCAATACTTTACTGGATTTCCAAAAGCCATGTGATCTTCGTTTACAGTGTATGGACCAGCGAAATCTCTTATCACACCAGATGATGTGCATATTCCCATGTGCCCGATAAATGGGAAAAACCACCTGGAAGTAAATAATGAATAACATACTTTGTATAAGTATCTCATTGAGGTCTACAAATATTCTTATTTTAAATTCTCATGAAACAAAACTTGAGAGGCTACCAATAAACTTAAGAGACCAATATTGTAATCTTTTAATAGATTTGATGTATAATCGTACAATAAATTGATTTTTGACTTAATGATATTGAGGGTAGGTATTCAGCAGGGCATTATCTCTTGCTGAGAATGTTATTTGAAGAATGATACACCACTCTTTGAAGAGCAAAGCTTGCTCCTCAAGCCTCAACAATGGTCAGTAATTGCAGTATCTATCTTTAACTATCCTAATATACTTACGATAATATTGGAAGTGGCGTCCAAACAACACAAAATGGGTATCTACTATTATTAGAGTATCTAATATGATTGACATCAATTTCACAGGTTCCCATTTCTTCAGAATTGCAGTCCATTACACAAACAATAATATTACTACCTAGCAGTTTACAGGATCACTGTTACTAGGCAAATTCGAATGTCATTATCAAGCTGTACCAAAACTAGACATTTTGGAGGTTTTCTAAGAAAATTCAGAATTTGGACAGAATCACAAAACAAGAAAACATGTGTTGCATGAAATGTCAGTTTCAGCTGTAAACAGACGATAAGAGAGCCAGCTGATTTTAAAAGACGCTCGAAATTTTACTTTACAATAAATCTCATTCCATTGTCAAAACTATAATTTGTGGGGCATTTACTTCCACTATCGATTTTCAATTGAGTAATGCTTCAGTTAATTTGTATAATGAGAGTAGGATAATGACAAATTTGAGCTGTAACCTTGAAATGGGTGAACGTACAATCACGCCAATGTAATCAATTTCGAGGAATCTTATTGGTTGGTACACCTGAGTGACATCCCTTTTCGACTTGTGAGCTCGTGAGTGCTTCAAGGTAGCAGACACACACACAATCAGGTTAAGTTTTTGAAATTAGAATGAAATTATTTGTACCCTAAAAATTGATAAGTGTTTTGAATAGTCTCAGTTACGGAAATTCGTTTTATTTCGCAGATGCACACTTCAGGAATGATTAAGGACTGGTTAACAAATCTCTTGTTAGTCAAAGCATCGTGTTACGAGGTGAGCCTTAAATCTAATCAATACTATTAAATTTCTTTTGTATCTTTTTTTAGTTTTTTATATCACATATTGCTTGCAGTTTATGTAATAGTTTTGATCACTGAATAATGTTTCTTGATTTTGATAGAATAAGGCCTCACGTATACCAGCTCTTGGCTGCAGGCTAATATGCCGCTTCCTCCTCAGACTATTCATATTGCTGCATGTTTATAGCTGAAGATAGTAAGGTAAACTTTGAAATCATAATGATGTCAAAGAATTCCAAGGCTAGTTTGTCATATATGTTATAATTAGTGATAGAGAGTGTTGTCGCTTATATCAGAATGGAAATAATTTGGGCTGCTTGTAATATTGGACAATTTGGGGCCCAGTGAAAATGCTGAATGGCTCATTTACCTATATTTTATGTAACGAAAATTGGGTGGATATTTAAAAATGTATTTAAAAAGCTAACTGATAAGTTAGCTCGATTTCTAGGAACTATAGTTATTAGAGGTCTGTAATCTGAGAGATAAATTTCCTCCCTCAATTATTTTACGTAGTTTTATTTTTAATAGATTAAAGTCCTGAAACGCTGTTCAATTATGAATCGAGTTCTGTACATAATTTATTTCAATTAGCTGCAAGTTACCTATCAGTGAGCTCGAATGATAGAAATTAGGAATAGACTAAAGTTTTTTGGGACAAGGCTCAGTATAATTAATTGGGTTTAATAAGAATATAAACATACAATCATATTAAAAATGAATTATTGAACTACTTTAAAGCTACATTTGATAAGCTTATTATTGTCTTATAGATGCACAGGTAAAAAATGAAATGAAGAACTTTTATTAAAAAAAAAGTATGATGGACCCCATTCAGATTCAAGTAAGTCAAATGTCGTAATGAGGACTAGAAAAAAAGAAAAGCAATAATGGGTGGAAAAAATTAAATGATGAAGATTTTTAAGATAAAATGTGTAAGTTGAATAGATAAAACAAAAGTTGAAGTATGGCTTCCAATAGAATATTATTACCGTACTCATTGGAGCCTTATCAAATTTGATAAAAATGGCTTGAATGGAGAGGTGGAACTAGCCCTCAGAAGACCTCCCACCCAAGGTAATTAGAATGTATTGAAAAATATATTAAGAGACATGTGAGTTTTCTATTCAAAGTCTAGTCTCATTCAACAAAATAAAATATCCTTCAAACTTTAAATAAGAACAGAATTTCAATAGTATATATTTTAAAATGCATCTATAAATAAATATGAAGCTATCTCAAAGTACTCATAGGATCTCAATAATATAATTTGAAACATTTGTTAATAACATGATTTAGGTTTTGAGTTGAAGGTCTACTGCTATTATCATGTCATCTTTATTAGGTCCACACAAATTGTTGTGTAACCCGCTCTAATTTGATTGGTCTGAAAGTTGTGTGCACTTGATCTCATCTGTCTGTCCCTCTCTTGACCTTGGATCAGCAGATAACCTAATGCACTCCTAGCTTCATGCCCTTTACTAGAATGATATGATTAGTTTTGGAATTCAGTTTTGGAGCAATTGTTTCATCGTATATTTTGTTGAGAAAAGTATAGGAATACAGTATAATATTATAGTTCATAACCATAATATTAATTTATCAGTATAGATGTATGACAAAAATGTTGAAGGTTTAATTTTTTCAGAAATTTATTAATCTAGTGCGTTCACTTGTTAATTTGGACTACTTGCCAATTAAACTTGAATGATTCTCTTCAATTCTTCACATAGGTATACTACAAAAACAAACTTGAATAATGGCTCATTTGCAATGTCTTTGGGGGTTGATTGCTATCACGGGACTCTGCAACACACCTGAAA
Source organism: Laodelphax striatellus (assembly GCA_017141395.1). Classification (NCBI taxonomy): domain Eukaryota; kingdom Metazoa; phylum Arthropoda; class Insecta; order Hemiptera; family Delphacidae; genus Laodelphax; species Laodelphax striatellus. Next base: position 24,280,393 of record CM029538.1, read on the forward strand.
TTTTATTTACCCAATAACTTGATTTATAATTCAAATTCATCAACACCATATAAGAATAATTGTGATGTTCTGAAATTGTGATATATCTAAGAATTGTTGATCTTCAGACTAGGATCGACTGAAGATCAACTTCAACATGCGAGGCAATTCGTATAATATTTTTCTAAGTAGAAAACTACCTAAAAAAATTAACTCAAGTTATTCACTTGCGTATAATTATTTTAATTGTTCGACAAATAACACAAGAATAAAAGACACTGTTTTGGTTAGTCTATGATTTTACTTGGAAAGTATGAAAGTAGTTTTGCAGGCAATTCATTGATAACATTTAATACTTTACATAAATTATATTGCAATAAAAAATTTTACCATCATAATGACTTGATAAATCTGCAAAAATGTTGCGAACTTTCTTGAAAATCATTAATGAGTTTGAGTTATCAATGAAAGATAAAATGACAACAAAGTAACGAAGAAAAGAGAAACTCATTATTTTGAATTTTTATGTCTGTTTTCAAGTTATTTTTCAATAAAGACAGTTCATTTAAATGATCATGATACAACATTGAACTTGATTCTATATAGTCACATTTTTAAAAGGTCTTTGGTATTTAATCACTCTGGTTCATTTATCTCAGTTTTTTCAGAACATGCTGGTCAGTATAATAACGACACTTATTTTGGATAAACGAAAAATGGAATATTCTGATACTGGCTCTTTCTTAACGTCGCTGACTCTTGAGAAATCTAATTGCTCAATAAAATAGAAAGGATAATATTTTATCAAAGAGAAGCGTACTCTCTAAGTCTGTTCTCTGTGATTTTACCACTATGCCTTGATAAATTCGTTTACAGCAATTTAGGAAAGATAGGTATTCGTTTTCTAGATAGATTGAAATGTGTATAATATCAAATAGAAATACATTTCACTCTTTGTATCTATTTTCATTCACGTCCCAAATTATGTAGATTTCACTCTAAGGATATTAATTTTGAATCTCTCTGCTCAAAATTCTTTATTAAATGATAAATAAATTCTTCATTTATAAATACTTATAAATTCTTTATTAATTCAAGATTAAAATATGTTTTATTCAATTTTAATCTTGATATCAAAATTACATTTTATCGTTGCCTATTATTGAAAATATAATTTTGCAATCACCTCTGACATTTAAAATATAGATATCTTCAGTATTCTATTCCTCTATCTAATTTTTATAAAACAAATCGTGAAATATTTCAAATTTGTAGATCAGATCAAACTAGAATTATCTACCAACATAATTTTCGACTTGGTTCAGTTGCAACTAGTTAATCACAGTTACATAAGCGTTATCTCGGTTCTCAAATCTTTGTGCTAAATTAGAACAGAATGTCTAGAATGTGTAGCTGTAGCAATAGCATAAGTGACAGTGTATATTATATTACCAAAACTCTATCAGTGACGTAATGATCAAAAGATTTTATCAGAATTTTTCCCCTGATTGCAATTGAATAACCGCGATAATGAGAACTAGAAAAATTGTTCGGTAATGTGTCCTATGTTTTACAAGTTTTATCTCACTTTCAAGATGGTGGAATTGTTACGTAAAGCTCATTTTAATAGTTCTAAATCTTTTCCAATATTCACTATTTTTTCACTCTAGTTAGATTCCAATTGTATTTGTAAACTAATTTGATGAGTGATTTATAGACAACGGGAATGCAGGGCCTAACTTACTGCAGTAACTTGATGCTAACTTAGCAGTGCCCGGTTTTTGCAGTGCTATCTTCGTCTCTCCGCTTCAGCCGTCAAGGAAACGAAGCTTAGCATCGGGCTGTAGTTCCTCTTCAAATTTTTCCAAAATTTTCAAAACTTACAGTAGAGTAGTCAATTTTAAGATCCCCGATATAACGTGGTCGCTTCATATTCTCTTTAAACTTACATAACACCTCAGATAATACAGTAAGATTTTACTTACACTCAACCTACACCATTTCAAGAGTAATAAAATTTGTTTGGATGACTTTTTATCGGTGGGAGACCCTTGCGGGGATTGCGGGTAGGTTCCAGCTCGCCTTATTTGTATGGAAGTCACCGGTTCAAGAATAATCTAATAAATTTAATCATAATCTAAAAATTTTCTTGAGATTAAAATTTGATCTCTTTTATACAGCAAATATCTCTTTTGTTTCCTGAGATATCGGGGTTCGACTGAATAATTTCTAAAAAATACATTCTATCTCAAATCTCCACCTTTTTTTACTGAGGTTAGTTAGTTTACTTTGATTATAATTTCAATATTGAGGATCCTTTACTAGAGTCTCAACTAACTAAATCAGATTAACCGATAGAAAAATTCTATTTGTGTACTAGTAATTTGTAGACAATGGAAAGGCTTTTGAATAAATACTCAAATCATTCCGTAATCAAATCATTCAATTTACTTGGACTTTCCATAACATGACTCCTCATTCTCTCACGGTGTACAAACATGCAGTGACTATCTTTAAATTCTTGTGATTAAACTAAGTCTGAAGTAAATAATGATTGGAACCCTGATGGAATTCCCCCACGTGTAGCTCTCTATATACTTAGCTGTCAACAACTTATGGGAGATAAAAATAGTTCATTACCTCCTCGAGTATTGAAAGCTTTGATAAATAGTTCTTGTCCAATCTGTGATAGTGATGCGGTTTGATACGTTTTCACTATTTTTTTTCTAGTTTCCATCATCACTCACCACTCTTTGGTCTCGTGAGCTGATTGTGATTCGCGGGAAGATTGTAGGCTAAACTTCGTGCGTAAAACTCCATCTTATCTCCTTACAAAATTAACATTATTTTCGCTATTTTCTCGGTTGCATGATAAAAGATATCGTGCATTGATGTCATCACAGCGGATTCTATTAACAAATTAACTCTTTCAAACATTCGTCATTGAGTCTTGTTCGAAATCCCTCGCTCACTTTGTAAACAATTTCGAAATCCAATTTTTTCCATCTCTCACGTTAACACATTGAAAAAATGTGGATCCTGTTGTTCTATTTCCTACTTGGTCGACCCATCACGTATTACATATTGTTAGTAGGATTTCTGATTCGTGTGGGGTATCTAGTGTCTTGTTCTTCGGATAGTGTGTAGGATCCAATCAGTATTAAATCAAGTATTATATGTGTTTTTTTATCAAGTGATATAGCTAATTGAAAAAATAGTGTAAAGCTTCCTGAAGTTTGATCAACCACTAAAGTGAACAGGAATAATGATTTTTGAGTATGAGGTATGTTTTTTCTTAGGTTTAGAAATCATTTATGACTTGAACTGTTACAGTTATTACAGATTTCAACCCTTCTTTTGTATGTTTATTTTTTTCTCATAGTTGATTCCATTGATAAGTTGAGAATAGATGCTCCAAACTAGAAAATTTGTATCAAACTTTTTATCGCTGTTTAAAATATAATTTATTTACATTTATTATTAAAATATTTCAAGTACTAATCATCGTGTGTTGTATGTTCTGTTTCAGTCATCAGGAAGTTATCCAAAGCGGGCTAATACAGAACAGCTTCAGAAAATCTTCAATAAGGTAATATCACAGTCTAATAAATACAGTAATAATAAGTATTTATTAGACTGTGGTAATATTATTCGATGATAATTTTCAATCGACTACAATCATTTTTAGAGCATGCTTGATATTTTTTCAATCCCCCTATATTATTCTTTCCAGTTTTCAATACTGAAATAGATGAAAATCTTCTCTGAAGAAGTCCATTATACACAGTTGTATTTAATATTTAAATACAAATCAATATTAGTATATAAAATCAATATATATTAAATCAAATATTTAGTATATAAATCAATTTAGTCTTGTATAGGAATATGTTCGTTTGATCCAGCTCTTGAATTGATCATAAATATATTATGTTTTCACTTCCTCAAAAAATCTACAAAAAAATCCTGTATAATATACCTCCTTAAAACGTCTATGTCAATATCATAATGTATTCTACTTGTCTCTTCTTTCTAGATTTCTCACAGTGATTTGAATATTTCATTGTTTTATTACTGTATACTTTACTTTATTAGCGTATATACTTTACTTTATTACTATATACTTTACTTTAGATAGGCTAAGTGGTAAAGATATTATTTGGTGTAGTATTATCTGATTCATCACAGTACTCTATGAAGTTTTCATATGTATGTATTTTTTGTATCAACATTAGATGCAGGCTTGTTTTTGTATCGTATTAATAGATTATTTTATTATCAGCTCATCCGTTGATAATTATTTTTAATTGTTTCCTAACGCTTTGTAAGTTTTATTAGCTTAATAACACCGATAAACCAATTTATTGTATTTGATGTGTTTCAGTATGCACACATCGAACACAATGGTGAGCGGTATATGAGCGCAAAGGACTTCGTTCAAGGTTATTTAGGTCTTCTTCCAAATGAAAACAGTAATGAAACTTCTCTCAAACTTCTCGCTGGTATTGTCGACACTAGCAAAGATGGGTGAGTGGTTCAAAACATATATTCTAAAATATATCATACATTTATTCATGAAAGCACAAAATATCACTTCAACCTGAAGCTCTTTCTCTCCGATATCCTCTCGTTTGACTTTGTAAGTTCATTATTAAGCAGAGATCTGTGAAACTTTTGTATTTCTATCAAAATATAACACAAAGTACGTACCGGTACGTAAAGTTATGAGATTTGGTGAGAAAATCAGTTATTTCCGAGCAAAACATACTGGTAAGATTTTCAATAATAATTTATTTTTTCATCAATTATCAGGTTACATAATTCGAATCCCTGAACTTAAAATTGATATTTTAAAGTATTCTTCAATTTTCAGTATTTTGGAGTATTCGGATCAAGAGATTAGAATCAATTTGATAGTACTGGATAAAATATTGAGAAGAGTATTGCCCGATTCATTCAATTTGGCAATTTTGGTATGCTCAAATTCTTAATGTGTAAAAATTGTTGTCCATTAGATTCAATTTTGATTAAATCGTATAATGTTTGTGTTGTGCAGGCTTATATCGTTCGCTGAGTTCCAGGCATTTGAAGGCCTTCTATGTGTACCAGATGCACTTTACAAGACAGCGTTTCAGCTGTTCGACATCAATGGCAACGGGATGATCGGACATAGTAAGTTGCAACAAAAACTAATTCAACATTTACGAGTTTACCCCATGCAGCGCAAAGCGCCGCTTGCTTGCTCAGTACTGTATCGTTTGGGAATACAGTATCATTGCAACAGACTTGTATCAGCGTGAGTTTCCTCTAGATTTCACATCAAATCTCGTAGTGGTGGAAGCACAGTAGAAAGGAATGCGCCAAAAGTTTTTAATATAATAGATTTTTCAGTTAAATTATTTTATTTATTCACACATCGTATCATAATGAAGAGTTGAATATTATCAAAGGATCTCTTTTCTTACCAAAGAAGAAGGAGATTTATTTTCAAAATGATTGTAATAAATTTGCAAATAAACTATTCTTAATAATCAATAGTTTACAGATAAATATTCTTGTTTAGGAATAAATGCAAATTTGAATGTGAAGGTCTCTTGAATTTACTCAGTTATTGATAAATGTACTCATAATAATTTGTGCACTTTCTAATCAAATCAGTTCTATTTACACAATGGAATTAGAACATTAAATTAAATGTAAAGACAATAGACATTGAGCAAAGTTCCCCAAAAACAGTATACATATTATGTAGCCTAATATACAAAATTTTAATGTATCTCTTATGTTGAGAGAAACAATAGTACAGTTCGTACAATATGTGTGAGTTCAATACTTACTATTTGATGTGTACTTCGGAAGATTAATGAGGAGAATATCCAGGTAGCTATTGGAAAGTAACCGAACTTTTGTTGGAACAGCAGTTTTATTAAACTCATGCACCCTGTATGTAGGAAAAATTATACGAAGATTTTTCGAATTCACAATGTGTAGTGGAATATCATTTCTCATTATTGGTTTAACTCCCTAAACATTTATATCATCCTTTTCTATTTTGCAGAGGAATTTGTAGAGGTGATTTCAAAAACAGAATTGTATCAACGATTGCCTTTCAACATGGATAGTTCATTCATGGAGTTGTACTTTGGCAAGGAGAAGAAACGCGTTATCAACTATGCGGAATTCAGCCAATTTCTTCATGTAAGTACTGTTACAATAATTGTGTACTTGTTACTTCATTCATTTTTATTGCCGTTGATATCAAAGGATTTCTATACTAGCATTATAGTTTGACCAAAGTCTAAAAATTTATTAGACTGTGGTTGGACTATACTTCTATTACTTTTTGTTATAGTAAATATCTTACATGCTTCTCATTATCTACAAACTCTGGTTAACCTACATAATATGCTACATAATAATTTAATAATAATAATAGCCTATGAGAAATATATAATTGGAAATTGTGGTTGAATTCTGCTTGAAAATGCGCAATACCAGCAAGAAACGATTGTCGGCTAAAAACGTGCGTAATGTTTCAATTCAAAGTATATATTTCGTTCAACTTTATTGAAAATGAATTGAATATTGATGTTTTCCAAGTTTGATGCCCTATGTTGTTAGGAGCATTGTCCTATGAAAATAGCACAATAATTGTCAATTTTTATTTCATTTTTTGATGACATTCAAGTTGTCTGTGAAGTAGATTTAATCGTTAATTTATGCTGTTTTACAGGATTTTCATGAAGAATGCGGAACTGAAGCGTTTAGGAAATTCGATAAGGATGGAATAGGATTCATATCAGCTCTTGATTTTCAAGATGTAATGGTCAACGTGAAGAGTCATCTACTAACTAAAGAAGTGCAAGACAACCTCGTTGCTGTAAGTTAAATCTTGGACAACTACTTCAATTGTTTATCTAATATTTTAAAAAAAATTCTATTGAAATCTATTTATTGTTTTTTCTATTGAAATTGAACCTCCATATTTCTTTAGTATATTATATTGAGAAAATTTCACTCAATTTTCAGGCTGCTGGAGGTCTCCAAGGCGGCCATAAAGTCAGCTTTCCTTATTTTATGGCTTTCAATTCACTGCTCAATAATATGGAACTGGTTAAGAGAATTTATTTGAATGCTACTAATGGCCATAGGAATCAAGAAATTACAAAAGGTAATTAACTTTTTTTGAAGGCAATTCTATTCTCACTAGACTTCAGTCATATTCAATCATGCTTCTATCATATTCAATCATGCTTCAATCATATTCCATGTTGCTTGTAGGTTCAATAGAAATTACGAATTTCATGTCAAGTGATGCATACAGAAGTACTCTATTTCATACTTCTGATTTGAAGTACTATACTATACCTCTGTACTAGTAGCCTACTATACTTCTGATAGTACTCTATGCATCTGAGGATTAACATAATCAGATGAGACATATCCAGTTTTCCTTATCGCTTTTCATTTCAATGTTATAGTCATCCAATTAATGTAAACCGTGGTAAACAAAGTAGAAAATCTACAAGTAAAAGTAAAAATATATGAGGTTGTGCTATAACTAATCGAAAAATTGTCTCAACAACAATTTTATTTGTTTTTAGTTATCACATTCATCTCTTCCTTGGGAAACCATATCTTGAGAAAAAAGAACCAACAAATCTTTTCTTTGCTCTTTATCCTAGTTTTCTCCTCATTTTAAAACTGTTCATCTTGTACCAAATAGGTATGTTTGCAATGGCTTTCTTCTCTGTGATGTTTCTCATACCAGAACCATCTTGACCATAATGTATTAGTGAAGCTCTTTACTCTGAATCCTTTAATGTAATGTCGCAATAATGCCACATATTTTCTCATCTGCTTGTAGAATTAATTCTATTTTCTGCTTATTTTCAGAGGAGTTTCTGTATTCAGCACAGATGATGTCTCAGATTACACCTCTCGAAGTTGACATTCTTTTCTTGCTTTGCCATTTACTTCATCAAACTGGGTCAGTTCTCATTCGATTTTCGATGTCTCACTTTTCGATTATAAGAACTCTTGAAGTGTTTTAAAGGCATTGGCAAATTTTTTTCTGTATGTGAGTTGATAAATTTTCCAAATATTTTTAATTTTATGAATTTTCTCAGCCAGGGTTTATGATATTCCTTCATAGAATACAATCATACACTTGTAATACATTTTGTATAAACCTTCACACAATTTGAATTCGTGATTATTTCGTTAAGAATTAATCTTTATTCTATTATTCTTTCTCTAAGCTAGGCTGATGCTATTTCAATTTATGGATTTATTTTATTGATAAATTAATGACGTATTATTATTATCATCACAAAAAAACATGTTTATTATTTATTACATTGGAACTACTGTTGTTCATTTTTTATACTTCGTATAAAATTAATACTATACTATTATGGAGGGAAGTCTAACAATATTCTTTTGGCTCGAAACAGTAATATATACAGATACAAAATTCAATTTTGAGTTGTAAACTAAAATGTACAATTTGTACCTACTGTCTAATATTAAATTCGCTAATTTCAAAGTTTCTAATTTTTGTACTTGTCCAAGTTAAAAAAAAACTCACAAATTTGTGGAAGCAATATTTTAGTTGAAACTAGTTTTTCTGTTTTTGTATTTCAAATTACTTATTGCAGACAATTAACAGATCAAAATCCGTATTCAGCCATTTAAATGAAAGAGAGTTCCTTCCTTCATGAAACTTTTCCTGTTAAATCCAACCAATCTACAGTTTGATTAAATTCCAGTCTTCAGTTTTCTTCACTAATGTTGTGGTTATAATTTGGAAGAAATTCTATATTCCTAAAATCATTCTTTCGTTGCTCTATTTTTGAATGATTTTCATTCCATTAAAGTTCTGTTAGGGGTTTCTTTCACTTTATTTTCTGGGTTAACTTTGAAATTATCTGTTCTTCTTATTAAAGGTTTATTTTAATAAATCCACATTACATAAGCTCTACTCAATACCTCTCAACTGTCATTGTAGAAGCTCTTAAATTTTAATGCTTCTCATCATAATTATTAATTATTATTGCAAAGCAAACATTCCACCAATTTTGAAACACAAGTGCGTTTTATGTAGAAAATTTAACTAGTTTTAAAATTTACTGACGTGTATTTCTGTTTGATTTCATTGGTTTGGAACAGCAAGTTTGCTGGCTTCGAAATGTAATATTATGGTTTTAATGGGTCAATTCTTCTTGTGTCATGCTGCTTTGGATTTGAATAAAATCAGGCACAATGCAAGAAATGATGAGCACCAACTTAGAATGGGGTGATTTTTTTAGTATTGTTTTCATTTCCTTTTTTCAATTATAATTGTTTGATTCTTACTTTCCAATTCTTAACAAAACTCAACTATCATACTGCTCATCCTGAATGCTTCTTATTTAAAGTAAAAATATTCTGTCTTATTATTTTTACAGTTTTTAGTTTCAATTTTTTGTTTTAAAGAATATTTACCTGGATTTGTTTCTCTTTATGCTTGAAAAATTACTCGAAATACTTTTTATTTGTATGAGATATTGAATATTCACATCAAATTTAATTTCATTCACATATCACATTATTATTTTAATCTCCAACCTTACTTTTACTATCTAAATTTCACGATCCTCGATCACAATATTTACATTTCTGTACTTTTGCACTAAGCTTCTCTATGATTGCACTGCTTTTAATTCAAGTTTAGCAACTAAGGTTGTCGTTTTTGTTATGAAATTTATTGACCACTTTGCACTCATCATCTTAGATTAATAATATTTAATTTTTTTTATCTTAAGGCAAACTTCTTTCTCAAAACCTTGAGTTTTTGTTTATTTGAAAAAATTTATTAGCCTGCTCGTAAATTAATTGATAGAACCTGGTTGATCTTAATTTAGTTTTGCGATCTCAAACCATTCCAATTATTTACATCTATTTCGATGAAAAATGTTTATTTCAATTATTTTTAAACTTGAAAGATTTGACCTAATTTCATTAATTCTAGTAGCTTCTTCAGTAAAATATTTATACGAGTAGGCTATTTATTTCAAGTAGTTTTCTAAATTCAACTAACTTCTATATGGCCCTAACATGTTTTATTTCAACAACTTACTCTTTTATACAATAGCATATATCCTGGAATTAATATACTGTATAAGCCGTTAATTTTATGTCATACATTTTTGTTGTTGTTAATTGAATGGAAATAATTGTACATCACGATTACAAACATCATTTCCAAATCAATCTTTTTTATAATGTTTTACAAGGAAAACTAGCAAAATACATGTTTCATATACTATCGAACTAATACATGGGTTTGAACTATGCTTTTTGGTTTTCATTGGGTAGCAAACAATACATATAAGTTCAATACACTGTATCCAGTTACTAAGAAATTTCTGTTTGAAATATTATGAAGAATGAATAATAATTTTCTGGGTTTGTTTTCTATCGAGTTTACTCAAAATTTATACAATAATCATTAGACATCCTTTATCTTATTATTTAATGTGTATTATTTGTTCTAATTTTTTTGATTTCTTAATTTGTGACAATAGATTGCTTTGATTTCAGACGAATAGTTTACAGTGATTTACAGTCGATTGCTCCTGAACAGTATTTTAAGCACATTACGAACAGAGTGACTGAATATCATGCTGTTTCGGTGAGTGCCATATTCTTTCTTCGATTCATTTTTAATTTTTATTAATTGATTATTTTTTTAGTCTTTTCTATGTAATTCTGATTCTCCTAGCAGAAAATTTCATTGCTCCAAATCCCTTATACTTTGACATCTTTCACAGTTTTTCGTTTAAATTTTTTCGCATTGTAATTCTGTTTTATTTTATTATTATCTATTTCTCACCTTGAATATTATATTGCATTCAGATGTCAGTTTAATTCAATTCCAAAATCTTTTGATCTATCTTGAAAAGTACTCTTTGAATAAGTTCGGGCTTCCCAAAGTACTTGGGATATCAAAACAAATAATTTTTATATGGAATCACTTGTTCTTAGAACAAATAATATTGTTTTTTTTATAAACACTGATTTGATTTCTACGATCATCTTCCATTAATAGTCATTTCCAGTCGTTGAAAGTTATACGTTCAATCTACTCAACAAAACAACAATACTTTCCAAAAGTACTGGAAAAATCAACAAAATTCAGCTCTTATTTTTATTTTGTCGTGTTGATGTTAATAAAAAATATTTATTACAGTCTATTGTTTCAGTATAAGCATTGAATTGATATCAATTTTTTTTCAAGGGCCCTGAAGACAGAGGAGTTGTTATTCAAATAATGGAATCTATGTATAGGTTCACCCTAGGATCTTTAGCTGGAGGTATGTAGAGTTATTAGGTTATAATCATTATAATTATTTGTTTTCTCTATTGAATTATTCATTAGCACCATAAATGAAATTTAATCACATCTGTAAATTATTAGATTTGTCTTCCAGTTCTGATCATACTTTTTTGTAATTCATCAAGTAGGCATTTACAATTCCAAATGTTATTCCTCGATAATGAAGTCTTTGTAATCCTACTAAATTATTTGATAATTGTTTTATTCTTTGATTCATTTCTCAGCTACTGGAGCTACTGCTGTTTATCCAATCGATTTAGTTAAAACTAGGATGCAAAATCAAAGGACTGGCTCATTTATTGGAGAACTGATGTATAGGAATAGTTTCGATTGTTTTAAAAAAGTTGTTCGCCACGAGGGAGTTACTGGTGAGTGCTATAGATAAACATATTACTTCCTTTTATCTTTTTATTAAATTATTAATAATTTAGTAATGAATAATTGATTAATTTCTTAATTTATCAGAATGACTGTGAAATTCAATATGAATTATCATCTTTCTCATCCTTCTTCTCATTCTTTTTCTCATTCATCTCTCCTGTCTAGATACATCTATCTGGAGTCAAACCAGAACAGTCTCTCCAACTCATTATAGAAATATTCTTAAATTCCTCTTGAGTTTTTGTTTAATATTACATTTTTATCAATCAATTAGCTACATTTTGTAATTTTGAGAGCTTTAATAAATATATCTAATTGTGATAAATTATGATGAAGGTATTGAATCAAGTAAATAATTATTGGATTTCTATTCAGTCACACTTTGATTTTTCTCAGGTCTGTATCGTGGTCTTGTGCCTCAACTAATGGGAGTGTCGCCAGAAAAAGCCATCAAGTTAACAGTCAATGATTTGGTTAGAGATAAATTAAGTGACAAAAACGGCAATCTCCCATTCTACTGTGAGATGTTAGCTGGTGGTTGTGTAAGTATTCAAGTTTGAATATATTATAATTATATTATTTTGTCAGTGGAATTATCATATTTCTTATGGGTCTTCTGATATCTTAGCAATTGCTATTTTTCAAGTGTTTGCTGATTTTGAAATTGAGAAGGAAATTATTTTGTACTTGAATATCAAATCTATCTTTATTAGAAATCAATAGCAAAATAGAAAGCAATGTGCAAAAGGTGATCTAAAGTCCATTACCTTCTATAGGTATATTAATTTTATTTGGCGGATGGCGAATAACTTCCATTTAACATTTCTATGATAACGGGTGATGTTCTGTTGATTTTTTTCACATAAATACTGTATATAATATGTAAAAAAAAACATATTTAAAAAAGAAATCACCCGTTACCATAGAAATTTTAAATGAAAGTTATTCGCCGTCCGCCAAATTAAATGAATATTACTTTTATAAATTATTCTAATTATTTTAACCATGATGGTGGTTTTGATGGAATTCTGTAACTTTTCCTTTGCAGGCTGGTGGCTGTCAAGTGATATTTACAAATCCGTTAGAAATAGTAAAGATTCGGCTGCAAGTTGCTGGAGAAATAGCGACTGGATCGAAAATTCGTGCCTGGTCTGTGGTCAAGGATCTTGGCCTTTTTGGATTATACAAGGTAATTCAATCTGTTTCAATCCATTTTACATAGATTCAAGGTAATACCTGATGATATTCAACTGTGTATTGTACTATATGTATATGTATGCTGTGTTGAATATATAAATATCTTATCTTATTTAGAATATTATGTTTCATCTATTAAATGTTCTCAACTTTTCTATTGTACCTTCTGAATTCATACTTCATTCTGAGATTGTTTTACCAAATTTTCAACGAAAGAGGGAGTGAGGAACACGAACAAAATAACAAATCTCCTGAATATTCTCTTAAAATTGGAATGAAACTGTAGTACAGGGCGAGATTAAGTGTCGGACGTACTAACTCCAAGTTAGAGTTTCATCACCAATGTAATAAGCGCAATGTTGAATGAGAGCTTAGATAACTCATATATTTTTCATATGAAAATTACACTCATTATCTCTTTTTAAAGGTCTATTCATAAGCTTTCGATTTCTCGCTTTGTGAAAAATGCATCATTTCACATGTTGATACCGGTTAGTGAAATATTCTAGTTATCATACAGTATCTACACCTTTTCCAATTGTATTTGAGAAAGTGTCAATTCAATTTGAGAAAGTATCAGTTGTAATTGAGAATAGTGATTTGTAATTGAGAAAACATCAGTTGTAAATGAGAACGGTCAATTGTATTTGAGAAGATATCACATGTAATTGAGAATGGTGAATTGTAAATGAGAAATCGTCACATGTAAATGAGAAGTTGAATACGTGAAAAAGGTCAGCTGGTTCTTTAATTTGATTTCTCAATTACAACTGACATCTTCTCAATTTCAAATGATACTTTCTCATTTACAATTATTCACCATTCTCAATCACATGTGATATCTTCTCAAATACAATTGACCGTTCTCATTTACAACTGATGTTTTCTCAATTACAAATGACCATTCTCAATTAAAATTGATACTTTCTCAAATACAACTGGAAAAGGTGTAGTTATATCCCTATAGTTGAAAAATTACAGTTTTTAGCATATTTTGCCAATTATTTCAATAACCATTGGAGTTACAAACTTCTAACTGGCTCCATTGAATTTCTCAGCTAGTTCTACATTGGAAATAATCATTTTAGTACCATTAGTTTGCCCCTAAAAAATTATAAATTTGAAGAAAAATGTGCACTCTTCCGCCATTGTTATCTCGGTAACAAAGCATGTTTGAACCATTTTTATTTCAATTTTCTTCATAATTTTGGTGTAAGGAATCAGCCTGTGGCAGATTTCTCCTGAAACACCCTTTATTCATGCTATGTTGCAGGGAGCCAAGGCATGCCTGCTGCGAGACATACCGTTTAGTGCCATCTACTTTCCGACGTATGCGCACACAAAGGCGAGAATGGCGGATGAGAACGGCTACAACCATCCGCTCACCCTACTCGCGTCTGGAGCTATAGCCGGAGTTCCGGCCGCTTCCCTTGTCACTCCGGCCGATGTCATCAAAACTAGGTTGCAGGTTAGTAGGTTGCTTTCTAATCAGTCTTGGTCGAAAATAGGTTAACAGGTTTCGATTTAATCAGTAGTTCAGTAGTAGAAGTTATTTAATCAATAAATTAATCTTATCAGTTAATAAGTTAGGTGAATACTTTTTATCACGCGTATGAAAATGATAATTGTCATTTTTTTAAATTAATCTATAATATTGAAAGTTGATCAATGAATGAACTGGTCTAATTATTGAAAAATCCACGAGGGTTGACGTTAGCTATTTATATTATATAGTTAGCTATAGCAGGATCATTTTAACTTGTCAGAAAACAGCTGTTTCGGTAATAAGTAAACAGTGATTTTGACACAATAATCAAAAGGCTTAAAAGTCTTGAAGACCTTTAAAGAATAACTTTTTAAAAGACCTTTTCAATAATCTGCGAGATTCAGCATTTGTAGGTTAAGTATTGTGATACTGGTGGCCGAAACATATGTTTTCTGACAAGTTAAAATGATCCTGCTAGATATATGTTACCTATAGTTAGCCGGTTTTCAATATTTATAAGGTAAATGTTAATTTGCTTCGCATTAACAGTTGAATTCGCAATTGCATAACCTTGATTATTTCAACTAGGCTACTGAGTTATTTTTCTCTTCATGTTGCCATTTTTTTATTGCTGCGGATGATGCCCACATAGATGTTTTACTTGTGCTTGAGTAATGCAGTGAAGGATGATACGGTGAAAAAGTGCCAGACGGAACGGGAATCGAACCCGAGACCGTTGAAGCGATAGCAGTCTAAAGGTGTGAAGGCTCCAACCAACTGAGCTACACCGGCTCGCCAAAATTTTCGATTGTGAATAATATTATAATTATTTGGATTTTCTTAATTTCTAATAATTTGGTTTGTAGACTTTACTATGACAAACATTGACAACAATACCATTTATCTTCGAAAATCTCTTCAATGCTATTGTCCAAACTATTCACCGGCACTAGAGATCTTTACATCCAGCTGTGGTATAGTTTCAGAAAATCAGGTTGAAAATATTCCATTTTTTATATTTTGTTAGTGTTAATTCAGGTTGAACATCCACCTTTTTTGTTGTTTTTGTTATGATGCCAACTTAAGCTGTAGGCTTGTGTGTGGGTAATGGGAAGGATGATGATGATAAGAGATCCTTCCTTATTAATTATTTTGATTTATTAGTGATTGGTTTTTGTACAGGTTGTTGCCAGAGCTGGCCAAACCACGTATAACGGCGTATTTGATGCGGCTCGAAAAATTTACCAAGAGGAAGGTGCAAGAGCCTTTTGGAAAGGAACAGCAGGTGAGCTGAAATATTTAAAAATATTTTTTTCTTGAAAAATTCCTCGAATTTACCATAATAATTCCTATTTATTTGCTCCTAAATCGATACAGTATTAACACACTCTCGCCTTAGAGAACTAATTTTTTAATTGCTGTCTAACTAATACATGGTAGATTTACGAACTATTATTATTCATTTTGTACGGATGTATAATAATATTTTATTTTGCAGCTCGCGTTTGCCGATCATCACCCCAGTTTGGTGTAACTCTGCTAACTTATGAAGTTCTTCAGAGATTATTCTACGTGGACTTTGGAGGAACGTAAGTAGAATTATTTGTTATGCTCTTGAAATTATATGCTGTGCTATGTAAATGAGATTACATTGAGCCTCGTTGTCCACTGGAACCGTTTTAGTCCGAAAACGTCCGACGTTCGATCAGCTGGCCATTTGATCCTATGTTGGAATTTCGGACGTTTTCGCACAAAACTGTTCGAGGCTCAATTAGTTTTGATTCAGTTATACTTGATGTACTCAAGGAAGAGTAATTTTCAGTCGACTTTCATTATTTGAGTCGAGTATTTATAGTAGGTAAGAATGAAAAACACGAGTATTTATTATGCTATGTGTGTTTATGACAAGAGTTCTGACAATAGAAGACTATTCTAAATTAGACTGATAAGATCAATTAGACTAAATGTTATACTGATGTTAATAATAAAACTTGAATCTATTAGAGGCTCTAAATCTCTGGGGTCCTACAAACTATTTCTATTTATTTTCCCTCTATTTTGAAATTTATACTTCTCTTCATCCTCTTTCTTGAAATTCATACTTCTCTTCATAAAACAATATTACTTTTTACAATTCTCTTGCAACAGTCTTTCAAGTCATTGCTCCACGTTGTATTTCAACTCTATTTCAATTACTTATTCTTACTCTATTTTCGTTTTTAATAACTCCAATGATTTTTTTATTAATGTTCTTGGAATTTTTTTTATAATAATTGTAGTGATGAGTACAATAGTATTTGATATGCTATGCAATGGATATATGCTCATCTTAATTATTCTGATTGCAACTCTTATCATATTTGAATCCTAGTCAATCATAATCAATCTCTGTCAAGGTTGAACCTTGTTCATTAAGGTTCTTACTCTAAAACAACTCAGGTTCTTACTCTTCAAGTATTTATGCAGTAAGTATTGAAGGGAAGTTTTTCTCGTTAGTTATTATTCTAAAAATACTACACGAATTGAGTTCAATCATTCTTACTTACTTTCCGTGTCCCGAGCAAGCTCACTAAATAATATACACTTAACACTACATAATTATCAATACTACATGAATTCACAATGACTAGACAGTGTTCTTCCAAAAATTAGCTGCCAATTTGGCATTGTTATTTGCCAGTTCAATCATAAAGAAAGCATCAAGCAAGTTTGTCTGTGATATAATTTCATGGTCAATTGGTATTTTTCGATAATGCTTACTTGTGTTCAATGTTATAGATGAATTTTAATGATTTTTAAACTTATTTTATTAAAACTAGTCACTTGAAATAACCGTTAATTTTTAATGAATGACTGAATTTCAGGAGACCAACCGGATCCGAGCAGAACATTCCAAGTACAGGTGTGGCGGACACAGCCAGGTCAACGAACCCAGACCACGTGGGTGGATACCAGATCGTTCTGCCCATCATAAACGGCATCGAGACCAAGTTCGGTCTCTCGCTACCCAAGTTCGGTCCGATTGTCTAGCACGAGGCGGGGGGTCGGGGGGGATCCCCGGCCAGCACAGGAGGCTCTGTGCCCCCTCCGCCGGTCACTGAGTACATCAAAATATACATTTGAACTTTTAGAATGAGCGAGGACTCCGAGAGGAAAGTTATACTTGAATAGATATAACTTCCGTATCGGATTAGCACGTATAAGATAGGGAATGCGATGTATTCCGATACGGTAGTTACATCTATTCAAGTATAGTCCACGATGAGAGAGGTCGCAAACTCCAACAGGATAGTTAGTCCCAGTTGCACAAAGGTCTGTTAAGATTAATCTTCACTCAAGTATGTCAACTAAGTGATCGAAGATTAACTCACCAATTTATTACGTTAACGTAAAGGAGTGATGGAAGATTGACTCTCCAATTATGTTATGTTAACTCGTTTAAGTAATCGATTGGATCAACTCTCCAATTAACCAAGTTAACTGATATGAGTGATCGAAGATTAACTCTCCAATTAACTACGTTAACTCCTGTGAGTTAATAAATCGAAGATTAACTCTCCAATTAACTACCTTAACTCCTGTGAGTTAATAAATCGAAGATTAACTTGATTCACATTTGTGCAACCGGCCCTAAGAGAATCAACTTGCCAGCCATATTGTAGATCCTAGCGTGCATCAAACCAGGCTGAAAGACAGTGTTAGGAGCTTCCTTGTCATCACAAAGATTCACAAACCAGTTTTACTTGGATTGTATGTAAAAAAATTGCAGTCACTAGATTTGGATTGTTACAAAAGCAACTTTTCCATCTTTGTACGTTCGCTGTTACAGAGATTTGGCAGTTTCACAAGGATTGTGCGTTGAAAAGTGCGGTCGAACTGTAACCACTAGATCTATATTCAATTCAAAAAGCTTTTCCATCTTTGTATGTTCGTAATCGCAGAGAATTAACACAATAACTCAACTTTTATACCTACATTGAGCGTTCCAAACCATCGATTCAAAATAATTAGATTAGAAACTAATCTATGAAATACTTAACTCATCATTATTTTTGTTCTCTGGTTGTGCGTAACTTGTAAACTACAAGTCTGAAGCAATTGAATCTAGAACTGCTCTAAAAGTAGCTGCTCTATGAACATACTTAGAAAATTCAATCACTTTTTCTTAAATATTGTGCGTTAGAAATGCAAATCGATCATGTCTAAACTGCTTCAAAAGGAACTGTTCTTTTTTGAACATCTGTAACACTGAAACTCAACATTTATTGTTAGATTGTGCGCATCGATAGTATCCGCCAATATTCATCACATCTAGAACTGTACTATTTATGAGCGCCTGTGAAAACATAACATTTCATCCATAGATTGTGCGTTTAAAAACTGCCAATCTAGTCATGGAACAATAATTATTTATTGAATCAATATTAGATGTGGAACTGTTCCTTAGAAGGAACTGTTCCATCACAGTAACTGCTCCTTTACGAGCAGTCTGCCTTTCATTATTGATCATGCCTGAGGTCTCAATAAAAATCACACTCCTAAGGATGCTGTAAGGATTAATAAGAGCAAAACAAGTCAAAAACTTACATCGAGTTTAGTGAAGTATAAAGTCTGATACGATTTATAGATCGTAGCGCATGAAGCAAAGGTATAGTCTACTACTCTTGATGAAAATATAGAGTATTTACACTCTAACACCCATTTGACTCTTTTTGTTCTTATTGGTTCTCACTATGAATGTCCTATCAGCAACTATTGCCGTCTTTTTACATTAATGTAAATATTATATTTGATAAATGCATTGAAAATGCTTGATATTATATTATAATAATTATAACACTCATGAAAGCTTTACAATCATTATTGCATTATTGTTGATTCTTTTTAGTTTAATAATATACATTGTGCATACGCTTAGAAACAGTTGTATTTTTACTCTCCTTCCTTCATTTTACGAATTTCCTAGTTACTAGCAAGGCAACTTTAATTTAACATGGTTCACTGTCAACTGATCAAGATATTTGAAAATCTATCCAGATTGAATGAGTTTCAACTCATTCTATGCCTTGAAATGAGAAAAGATTTGGTTGTATTTTATCCTTTAAACGACTCTTGAGATGCCTTAAAATAACTGGCGGCGTTGCCGCTCGTATTTTAACCTCGGTATCTCACTCGTCGTTTAAAGGCTCTCATAATACAACCATTGCATAAACTACTATTGTATTTAGTCAGCTCACTTTGAGTTCATTTCGAGTCAATGAGTGAGTTTTTTGCATTAATGAATAAATCCCTCTATAACCCTTGGGCCGCACTGCAGTTGGGTAGATGGTGGTTGGTTGACTCGGATTATCAAGAAGGTCGTGATAATTTTCCATAACATGTCCTATTATTATGGATGCTGTATGAGCTATAGATAAACCATCTACCATCCTGGTAACCACCCAGCAGCTTAATAATAGGGAGTAAATTGGTTCTTGAATGAAACAGGTTCTTTCTTAATGTATTCAAAGTTTATAACACTTTTACAGAACATGATTTACAAAGCTATTTGAAAACAACTTTAACAAAAGGTGATACGGTATGGCAAAAACTTTATGCTTCAATGTTTTCTAAAGGCTGTTTATTATCAGATATCGGGGAAGTGGTGAGGTTCAAAGAAAATTTGAATTTACTGGCGAATCTAAGAAGAATTAAACGAAACAGTTTGGGCTTATGGATACATAGGATGACACATTAAATTAAGATCTCGGGAATGATGGAATTATTGCTTTGTCGAAGAATTTCAGATTGAATTAGAACACGTGCAATGTGTAAGAGAATGTGCAGAGTTGAAAAGAGAGAGAGGAAAATATTATATATTTTTATATAGTTGAAAAAAAATTATTCAGGACGGAAAAGTTATAAGATAAAGTTGTTGACTTGAATATTGGCAAATTTTTTCTTCAATTTTTAAATTATGGAATAATGTCTCCTACTACGTTAGAAATTTTACTGTTTTACTGAAAATGTTCTTAATTTCATTTTCTTCAGACAACAAATTGAAGTTTAAATAATCACCAATAGGTGAGAGTTGGATCAAAGAAGACGTATAAGTTTTGAACAATTTTGAAGGAAGTATTGCCTATAAAGAACTGCATCTCTGTAAATTCAGCTCATCTTCCAGAATTTTCACATCTGGTACCTTACTCTATTATTGGAGATATAGTTGTAAATATTTTATTGAATTTTTTAGTTTAGTAGTCAATGGAATATTGCATAGTACAATATGATTAAGAATAATTTTATTATAATGTTCTCAATCGGGGATTACTTCAGATGTCAAAACTAGATAATATAATATAACGTTTTACATCGTTCTCATTCAAGGAGTTCTATCACACCTTACTCAGTCTTTTAAACAGTTCTATTATGGTGTCTATGGGCTCTTTCGTTACCAAATTATGACAAAGATGAATAGTAATAAATCTTGGATGAATTCAGTACCGTAACTAATAAACATTTCACTAGAATAACTACATATAAACATTGTTTTTCCTATACAATTTCAAACATGATAATTTTGAAATTACTATTAGATTGTTAAAACAATAATTATACGAACAAAAATAATTTAGTGGCTCAATAGCCGTGCAATCCTCCGATAACTATCTAATTAGATAGTAATAATTACTCCGATTACTATCAAAATAGAAGCACTTATTACAAGAGAGCTAAATTCAGCTAAACAAGTCTCATCTATGTGGTGCATTTCTTACTAACTTGGCGTGTAGCCTTATTTTTATATGTAAATTTTTAGTTTTTGTATAATTTTCACGTTAAAATCATTGAGTTAATAAACATGATAATCAATAAAGCAGTGACAAATCAAAAAGTTAAAATACTTTATTTTTCTTACTTAAAATTTTTGCTGCAAAATGCCTATTGTGTTATCTGATATAAATTTTAAATCGTTTCAAATTTTTTGGACACGGCAAGCTGTATAATGTCTGTATCCATTCATCAATTTAAACGTGAAAAGAATCAAGATTTTGGAATAATGTGTACGGTATTAACAATGTACAAATAAAATGAAGTACAGTATTGTTTTCTTCATTTCACTTGCTTAGTTATCAAAAATATTTTACATGCAATAATATGAAAATCAAAGTTCAATAAATACACCTCTTGAATTGCATGACTCTTGGCCTTTGAAAAAATTAGGTTTCAAACGTAACAATGGTTCACTTAAATGTCGTTGAATGATTCTGATTAAAAATAGACTGACGAATCCACAGTGACCCAAGTATTCAAACTTCATTCTTTTAACTGTAAATATCCAAAATTTATAATTCTCAATCATAACTGATGTAGTGACTATCGAATTATTTATAAAGTTATCACCTTTACTGATAACGGTTTCATTTTGTCCTGCATAAAGATTTCAATAATAATTCTTGATAGAGGACAACTGCTAATTGATTTTCCCGTTTTGATTCTATAATTTTTCCATAAGACAATACAGTTGAGATACTACTTCGAAGCCAAGGGAAAAATCCAACATTGACTGAGGTACCTAGTATCTTTATTATATGAGGGCACCATGAAGCTGATAAGAATGACTTCCTATCTTGTATCAGTGAAGGATTGAAAGAGTAGAGATCATCCCAAGTAGTTTTTGGCGATAAATGTTCAACAACTCATTTTAATTCTCACTTTATTTTATTAGCCGGACAAAGCTTATTATTTACATGCATGATACGAAATGGCCGCAACATAGTGTAAGCACTCATCAAAATAATAGTTTCTGTGATAGCAGAAGTAACAATGGTTGCTGTCATCATTCACAGCAAGAATCACATAAATTTTATAGTTCGATATTCGATCATTCAAATTTAATAATAGAACGAACAAAAACCCCAAGACCAAGTTGAATTGATATTCCAAAATGATAACACAGTAATATCTCTTTATGATAAAGTATATTTTCAGGGGAGAAACGCGATTTTATTTAGAATGTTGTAAATTTTCATAGACAGATCTGCCCCAGTAAAAATTAAATATCGTGGAAAATTATTACAGTATTAGAATAATAATAAAAACTTGCTGGGATAGAGTAATGACAAAAATTATGGAATCTTTTAGATCGGTTGGTGATCAGCAAATTAATTGATAATACATGAAAAAAGCAGTGAATATCAAAATACGGAAGAGGAAGAAATGAAATTATAAATAAAAACAGAAATGTTCCTTATTTTAACTTTAATAAGCTAGTAATAATGATAAAGAGTAATAAATACAATTAAATCTCATTCAACTAAAGCTACACAGTCATTACGATCTTCAGTAATATTTATTTTATTCAAATGTATTAACCTCCTTAATAATATAGAATTAAATTATGAAAATTATAGAAATGGAAAGGAACAATATAAGAATATAATATAAAATTTATGAACAAACATAAATAAAATGATATATGAAGATTTACTACCAAATACAATAATATTATCGAGGAAAAAATTCACAAAAAGGAGTATAATATGAAAGGCATAACAGATTAGGGAGTTATGATTTTTTCTAGATAACTAATATTTTATATTATTTATTGAATAAAACATAAATTACATCAAAATCAAAACAGTGTCAATAATGAATAATAATTTGATTAAAATTCAACACAACTATTCATTTAAAGGAATTTGATTATTTTTTCAGTGTTTATAATGTATTTATTAACTCTTTTCAGTGCTAATCTTGACGTAAATGATGCCTTAATAAGCTTGTTATCTATAGGTGATATATAAAAAACCATAAGTATGTACATATATACACACGCTAATATGGATATGAAATAAATGGGCGTTTATTCATGCTTTTACAAATATACATTTTGTTCCATATACTTACGCTATAGAAAACAGCTTGCATCATTGTGGAATTGGTTTTTGATAAAACTTGACTTCAACATAACCCATACAGCAGAATCAAATTTCAAGGCTTAAAAATAATCAACAAATTCCAATGTTTGTTCAAACGTCTTAATGAAAACCAATATACAATAATATAATCATGGCTAATTATAGCAAATATGAGCAACACATTCAAGTGCATTATTGGGGTTGGAAAAATGTAATCTATAATATCTCTGATAGTCCTATATGCTCGAGTGGGAATTATTTATCACAAGCAGATGCAATCATTCATTGATGTGAGTCAAAATAAAATTTACAAACTCATGGCATGATTCACTTGTGAGGATGACCTTGCTTTGTCGACAATGGAATAACATTGAATTCAAGATGGAGATCGGAACCGAAGTCGCTCACTTATACACTCAGCATGTATCTAACAAGTTATAAATCAACCGGAATATATTCATTCTATACAATATAACAAATTTCATCACAGCTACTGCCTAAACTACAATTTGCTCTGTTTTAAAAGTTAATAGGTTAATTAGAAAAATCAAAGTGAAAGAATGTATTGAAAAGTTGGAAATATTCGAGGAATCTTACAGCAAAACGCTGCTGATTTCTAGATTCTAACAAGGATCAGAGAAAAATATTAGAGGCAACCACAAGTTCTAATTAGATAGATATAAGGCAGCAATACAATTGCTACAAATCACATTATTTGATTATGTCTCAAATTTTGACAGTAATCTAACTAACAAAAACACCTTCAAACAATAATAAAATACAGAAGTGTTATTTTTCCTACATGTTTCCTTTAATTTTCTGCCAAATTAGAAAAGGTGAATAAAATTAGTTAAATTTCTATAATAATCTATGATGCTGGACAATTCAACACATTAGGCCAAAACGTGTCACCCCTTCAGTTCATAATGGCGGTTGATGAAACAATATCTCAAAATATTTCTGATAAAATTTGAAAACATTTTACACTGTGGATTCGCAGAAAATGTACATCTTTTATGCAATGAGATTTAAAATAGCACAATAATATTATTCTTCCCGTCCTCATGATCATTCTCAGTTCATAATGTCTTTCACTGCATTCAGTTGAAGTTCAACAGCAGTGGCAGGGCAGAGCAGAGCATCAATGCTATCTGCAGCTGCACTCTAGATGACACAAATCATCACCATTCAGCCGTTGTATGATCTTCATCCTTACAAAAGAATGCATACACTCCTTCTGCAACAACATAAATATAATTGATGAAACTTGTTCTTAAAATTTCATTAAAAATATATTTAAAAAAATAAAATGAAAAGATATTGCATATTTATGTCATCTGCGAGCACAGATTTTAGCAATTCATTCATTCAAGCAAGTGCAAATTACTTTTAAGAACGAAAACACAGATTATGAATTTAGTAATGATTTATATTAAAATTACTTTGTTCATGTAAATGAACAATGAAAAGGATCGTTCGTCTAATAATATTTGTATAATAATAAGTATGTTTAAAAAGTGTTGCAAGATGATTGATAATACAAATTATAATAGTCATTCCCTACGTCCACACTTTGTTATGCGGTGCAGCATTCGTTTTTCCGCTCAATTTTGAGAGGAGTCGCATGCTGCACCAAATTGTTTATTCTATTGACTGAATAATCACAGTGTGGCCATTGGTGTAAATGGTCCATAAAAATTATTTTGAACATTATTTTCCCCGCCACCGCCATACTTTTACCAATATTTTGAATTCTGATATGGGATTACAGGCTTACTTGAAGCCATTCACTCATTGAAACATTTTAAAGGATCTCCACCTTTTCATTTGATTTTAATGCTTGAATATTATTCAAATTGATGAAAATTAACAATGGCATAGAAAACTTGTATCTTATCCTCTAACCTCAAAGTGTATCACATATAAAATTCGCACATCATTCCAATGCAAACATTATGGGAATTGGCAAAAGTATGATGGATTTGACCGAGCTAACCAATCAGAAGTGACATTTAATGGTCATACTGTTAAACAGTCTCTGTAGTCTATTCCAATGAATAAACAGATAATTTTTAGTGGTTATAAATTGAAAGAATGAATGAGTGAAGTAATTACCTGACAAGCTCACTGGCAACACTGCTTACGAACACTATCTGAGTTGACAGTCGGTTTAACGTCAATTGGTTCTACATTCTGGGGCCGGATCAGGTCGCCTTCGGGCGGGTCTCTGATTTGCTTTTGTGATACGATTCGGTAGATTTCTGAGAAAAAAACACCAAAAAATAATGTATTATGCATTGCAATACAGTGTATCATACGAATCAACAGAAAAATCATTGCTAGCAATATAAAACTTTGAACGGAAACAAGATACTAAAGACAACCATTCTAATTGGCACTAGTTGGAATATAATCAATTAACCAGGATTTTTCCAGCCGAATGGTCTCATCAGAACATACTTGCACTATGCACAATATACTTTCTACTAATAAATGTCATGAATGGCTAGTCCAGGGAGTGAAATTTATAGCTATAGAAGTTTCAATAATCTTACTATGTATAAAATGGAAAAATAAAAGATAATATGTCAAGATGGTCAGAAAATATTAACTTTAACATTTAAATCACACAAAATTGAACCTTACTGTCAATGAGACACAATTCTGCTTGAGTGTGCAAAAACGTGCATTACTTAGCCTACATGAAGCTTAGAGTATTCATTTGAATTATCACAATCAATCAACATGCAAGTAACAGGTAATCAAATAAAAGGCAATCGCTCAGAACTGTTTAAATTACAAATTCAGCGTTAACTCAGAAAAAGGCAATGTTAACAATAATTATGTTCATTCAATACATACTAAAATCATCTTAATATTATGATTTGGAAGAGAAACAACAGGCTCAATCCATAACTGCCATCATTTGCATTCTCATTTTGCAAGTATATACTAAGTTATGTATAACTATGCTCCTAGAACAACACACATTAATTAAAAAAACTTTTTTAATACAAATCCCTACGTCCACACGGTCGATTTTTGTATGCTGCACGCTGCACAGCATGCTATCTAAGCTCAAGCATTATATACTAAGTAATAGTAATGCGATGTATATTATAACCATGCTCCTAGGACAATACACCAATTCAAAAAACTATTATAGGACAAATCTCTATGTCCACACTTTGACGTTTTTTGTAACCATGCTCCTAGGAAAATACACCAATTCAAAAAACTATTATAGGACAAATCTCTATGTCCACACTTGAACGATTTTTGTGTTGTGCACAGCATATTGTTAATGCTTAAGCAATAGTAGCATGCTGTGCAGCATACAAAAATCGACCAAGTGTGGTAGCAGAGTATGAAGAGAGATATCGTTGAAAACCTTTTTATGTACCCTTTCAACTGTACCATTTTAATTCCTCATGTATAAAGTTATTCCAATACAACCCAATAATTGAAAATCGAATGGATAACACAATAACTCGTCGAAGTTATACACAAGGCCCTCAGGGCTAGAGATAGTCTAGCTGACGGCCCAAATCCTTGCCAGTCCACACTGCTTGTTTGAATAAATAATTTATAGCAGGAGCCAATTAACTTGTCATAAATCAGCTGATCCAGTAATAATTAAACAGTGATTTCGACACAATAATCAAAAGGCTTGAAAGTCTAAAGAACCTTTAAAGTCCTTAAAAGACCTTTTTAAAGAAGACCTTTCAAAGAATAACTTTTTAAAAGACCTTTTCAATAATCTGCGAGATTCAGCATTTGTAGGTTAAGTATTGTGATATTGCTCTTTGAAACAGCTGATTTCTGACAAGTTGAATTGGATCCTGCTATAATTGGCATGCAACAAATCGACATTGGTAGCATTATGTGCAGCACACAAGTGTGGACATACGGAGTAATATTGAACACACATTAATAAAGGATGCAAGGCAAGATAATCTTGTGTTTTCTGACCTGTTAGTATATTTTGGAAGGCAGTTTCGACATTGGTCGAATCGAGCGCCGACGTTTCGATGAAGGAGAGACTGTTGCGCTCGGCGAATGTCTTCGCCTCGTCGGTGGGCACGGCGCGCAAGTGCCTCAGGTCCGACTTGTTGCCCACCAGCATGATGACAATGTTCTGGTCGGCGTGGTCGCGCAACTCCCGCAGCCACCGCTCCACGTTCTCGTAGGTCAGGTGCTTGGCTATGTCATAGACCAGTAACGCGCCCACTGCACCTCGATAATAACTGCAAACCAAACGAGATCGCTGGCAATCATTTATCGGTCACACATTCTACTGAACCAGGACAGACCGTGAAATTTTAGCTCAAGCCACTCCCCGTGTTTCGGAGGACACGCTAAGCCGTCGGTCCCGGCTGCCTAAAAAACAGTCGTTAAGTCACGTCAGAGACCCTGAACTGATCAGGAGTGACCTGAAAACTCTGACACCAGACCTAAGCCAGCCAGGTTACACAGAATTATTATTATTATTATTATACTGAACAATATTCGAATAATAACTGCAAACGAAATTAGGTTGCCATGGACATTCAAAAGGTACATTAATAGAACCAAAATCGCGGTGTTACAGAGCCTGTACAATAACAGTATGGCCATTTGATGTCACACTTTTGATTGGTTAGCTTATTGGTAATTCTAATAAGATTAGCATTGAATGAAACGCAAATTATATGTTATTTTCTTACTATATTATATATACTAAGGGCCGGTTCATGAGCTCGGAACTTAGCCAAGTCCTAGACTAAAACGGGTGGCTATCGTAGCATCAACAAACGTTTGTCTCGACAGGTTAGTGGGTTAGCAGCATAGAGAGCCCTTAATACATAGTGTCGAGGCTAACGTTTGTCGATGCTACGGTGGCCACCCGTTTTAGTCTAGGATTTGGCTAAATCCCGAGCTCATGAACCGGCCCTAATTATATTATATGTTATTCACTTCTTACCTACAATTTGCCTTTGCCAGTGTTAGTTTTCATTATATCAAGCTTTTAACACAATACCAAGAATAGTGAGACAATTTTTAATGTTAGGATAGTTATTTTTGATGTTGTTTCTCTTGAAATAAGTTTGAGAAATGAGTGAATTGGTTAATGTTTGCCTGTAATCCTATATCAAATTCAAAAATTTGGCAAAATTATGGCTGTGACAGTAGTAAAAAATATTCCATTACAATGTTATGGACCCATTCACACTCTTATTATACAGTCTCTATAACGTTGTATAGTACATGCATACATACTGTAGGCTATAGTAGAATTTTTCTAATTTGGCGGATGGTGAATGACTATTATTCAACGTTTCAATGGTAACAGGCGATGTTATGTTTAATTTAATGTTTTCTACACATTTATTTCACATATATGTCATTATTTTCAAAAAATCGACAGAACATTACCTGTTACCATGAAAACGTTAAATCAGTCATTTGCCATCCGCCAAATTGAAAAAAAATCCTACTATAAATCGTGTGGACCGACATTTCACATTGGATTTAATCGGAAATGACGATCCACGCCGTTGTACAGTCCACTGTACAACAGTACGCGACTAAATGAGAAGATTAATTTCTCAATTCTATAGATTTTTAAATGTGAATTGTAAACCAATAAGTTTCAATCCGTTAGAATCAATACAATACTACTAAAATCTGATTGCTGATTAAATAATATATTTTTAACGTTAAAAATGACAATTATACTATTTTTTCAATACAATAGTTTTTCATTGTAGATTAATAAGTTCACGATTGAGTCAGCAACAATAATAGAACTTGAACCTAGCTGCCAAGATCAATTATTCAAATGATAACTTGTGAACATAATTAATTCAAAACCAATACAACTTCTATCAAACTTTGAATGGAATAAGAATAACTGATAATAGACAATTTTCAAGAAAAACTAAGAATATAAGGTCACAATTGAGAAATCAACTTACGCTGATGTGATAGCTCTGTATCTTTCTTGACCGGCTGTATCCCAAATCTGTGCTTTTATAGTTTTGCCATCGACCTGGAACAGAAAGATTAGTTAAGTTTATTGAAAATCTATCAATTACTGTATTACAAAACACGTTACCTAATTTGTTAAAAAAATGCATTTAATTTTATTGTAAATACATTTGAAATTACTGTACTCAACGCCCCCGCGATAAGTTATGCAAGTAAAATAATGAAATCACATAGAATGAGAACTGCAAACAAAACGAGATCGCCATCAATGTATGGCTCTTACCATCTAAAGGATGTGCAGTTCATACAAAAATGTATAGGGAAATGAATACATTCTTACAGACTAGTAAATATATATTGGAACAGACATCAAATCAAGTATGCCCGTAAGTTTTACATCAGTCTATTTATTCGAATATCAATTCTTCAAATTGAAATACAGTAGTTCAATTATTGGATAAATTCAATTAAATTGAAATAATTTTCTAAAACAATGGGTTTCTTACCTGTATACTGCGAGTAGCAAACTCAACTCCTATCGTTGATTTTGATTCTAGATTGAACTCATTTCTGGTGAATCTTGATAAGAGGTTACTTTTACCAACACCAGAGTCTCCTATGAGCACCACTGCAAAATAGAATACAAAAATTGAAAACCACAAAGACAAATTTCAGATTGAAAAATTAAAGGAGAGGAGCAAGGATTCACTTTATGAAAATAATACAAGAATATGTAAGAAGGAAAGATATAGATTGAAATGATCTTCATTTCGTGTCAAATTGTAGATAACTAGTTTTCTTCAATTATTAAAATACATAATTTTCGGCAAAATACATTAAATACATAGTGATTCGTTACAGCCCGAAAAAAGAGCAGAACTATCGAAGTTTTTCAAAGATTGTGAGGTTAGCATAAGGAGATTTGGTGCAAAATTAGTTGCAGACTACTTATATGTATCCAAATAGAAAAATCAGAACCACAATAAATTTTGCACCAATGTTTAAAATGGCTGGACTAATCCCAAATTTTATATGTCCGAACTACTACAATCATTGCTTGATTTATTCTCATTAAGTGACCAATCACATCAATTAAGCTCAATGTTCGGCTACAATACTCAACAAGGTATTCCTTGAAAATCATGCAATCAGCCCAACTTCACCACTTTAACAAAACACGCAATTCATTGTATATCTGTAGACTTTCATCAAACTTTGATTATTAATATCTCTATTACAATATAACTTGGTTTTTGAGACATTACACTAGCCTGTAAAACAAAGCACACTACGATGAAACAATAAATTAGATTAGATAACTGGAAATGTAAAACATACGCCTCATAGAATCGATTGATTCCTTTATCAAATAAAATTAAAATTTTAATATGATTTCATCAATCGTATTGGCTAATACGACTCAACTTTGATAACTTTCAGCCAAAAATATCACCGTTGATAAAATCTGAGTCAATTTTACTGTAATTATAGAGGACATCATCAACCATTAATCAATCATTTTGCAGTCATCAAGTAGTTAGGACATTTTATGAGGTCGAAAAATGTCAGATCGTAGATAATGAATAATTAACAGCCAGTTCCTCGGTGAAGTCAATTTTCAAAACAGAATCTAGAACGATCTTGTTCGATAGCTGATTGAGAAACGTACAAGTTCAACAACTAGAAGTAGCTTATTGCTACTGAATATTAAATAGGTAAGCTTCATAGTTGAGCCCGTATGGGGGAAGAGCATGTGGGTAATACAATTAGAATCAATACGCTGTCATTGGAGCACAATAGGACGACAATCCACGACCTCAGCCACCTTAAACAGCTGCAGTTGTCACCATTGCATCAATCAAAATTGGAACAAAATTCCAGACTTAAACCTCGATTATCCACCCTGACACCACAGCTACTGATTCGATTAAACGATCCTCCAAATCTATCGACTTGGTGAATCTCCATCCTAAATTTATCGACTAGAAGGCAAAAGGAATAGCTCAATCGAATCCTTGATCGATTTCCATTTTTGTTCAAATATTATTATTATTTAAACTGTCCATTGGGCAGTATTATCATATGAGAGGTATAAGTATGAGAGAAACTAAATTTAGACTCCTATTGTTCTCATTCACATGACTACAACGTATTTTCTCTATCAATGCATAACGTTTTCATTTTCTCATCCTATCATTCATTATTAATTTGAAACCTTCATTCCTTAGTCAAGAACACCTGAAGATTTCAATGTCAATCTCGTTTTTTTTTTAATTTACTCAATTCATTATATCCATGGGATTATAAAAGAAACTCTAATTTCACAATTAAATGTATAGTTGTATTTAAAATCAAGGATGAAAGTTAACTTCTCAAATCATGACTATGTATTTTTATTATTGATAAGAAAATAGAGATTAATTATATCAATTAAATAAGGAATTCTAAATAATAATAATTATTTTATTTATCATACTGGATAAGATAAATTAAAAGTTATAAATTATTGTAATTACTATCAGTGGCCTTTTTATGAGTGCCTGTATAAGCCTGAATTATGAGTGAGTTTTACTGGTACTGGACTCTTATAGCAATCTAGATTTCAATATTTCGTCTCCCCGCTTCAGACTTCAGAGACACAGAGCTTAGCATCGTACTGTATATACTTCTATTATTGGTATATTCATTATATTTCATATTGAAATTTCATACTTACATATGTCAGGTGTTAATGAATTGCAATAATTATCAAATCAAGCTTCAAGACCAAGGTTCTCAGTAATTAACCTGTTCGTATTCACGACTACCGTATAGATAAGCCCGATTGAATGACAATATATACCAATTTTATTGTATAGCAAGTATAACTCTTTACAATGTCAACTATGACATGAGCCTTTGACGATAAAATTATTATAACATAATATAATATCTGATATCTAACTTGATTCATTTTAAAGATATATTAAAATTTACAATAGTGATATTATTTTGAAAAATTTTCAATTCAGAATAAAGTTTCTATGATCAGTGAGTTTGTGGTGTTTAATCCATGAACAATAATATTTTATAACAAATAATATAAGAGAATACTGAAGGATACTATTATAGTAGCTTAATGATATTTTGCAATGTTTATTATCCAAACAAATTTGTATCAAAAAGAAATGCTTTCAAAATTTGAAATAATTCTGAAAAGTGGATAAAACTACAACCTAAGTGGAATTAGGTTATCACGGCGAGGTGGAACAACCTTCGGGTCTCCCCACCGAGAAAAGCCATACGCTAAATAAATAATAATTATCCAAAAATTGATAAGTAAAATCTTCCAAAAAGCCAATTTAAAAATATTTCAATTGAAAAAAAATTTCTTCAACGGTAATAGCCTTTATTATAGTTTCTTTTTTAAACTATTACCTCCTTTGTTATTTTTTGTTTTTGTTTGATATTAGCTTGATTTATGTTTGAATTGATGCTCTCACTCAGAGGACAGCAGTTTCCTTTGCTGGGTGGTGCCAATGGTCTTTGAAGAAAGGTGATTTTTGTTAAAGATATGTTTTTCTTTAAATGTACGCTACTAATAGTATTAGATTTATTTTTAAGGTATGCGAATTTCTTGTTTATCATTGATTTTTTCTCTTCATCATTGTATTGTGTGAATCGATATTCAAATAATGTTTGTTAAATGACAAATAAAAATATTTCAATTTTAATTTCAATAATAAAATATTATTAATCAACAAGATCCTTCATTTCAACAGGAAAATGATGGATTAATAATATTCATTGCAATGTCAAAAATCACTCCGTAAATTTGCCTATTTATTAAATTTAATCTGTTTAGTATTTTTTGTTTTTAATCACAGAGAAATGACAGCGAACACGAGAACAGAGCGGTCTGAGCATAAATAGACAAAAAATATAAATATCATCAGCTGACATTTTCGTGGCTTTGTTCGGCTCCAATCAATTTTGTCAATCAGCTGATTTCTTTAAAGTCGTAAATTTACAAGATTCAACATGAATGACAGTGATCAATATTGGATAGGTGATATAAATTCGTGAATGATAAAGATCACTTTGCAAACTTTGCTTTATTATTCGTATTGTCACCAAGAAAATAATGAACCTGAGTGCTACTTACTGCGTACTTGTCAAAACCTTTGTTTTTGTTTTCATTCACTCAGCGGAAAATATAAACAAATAAAGAAAGAGACATCGAGGGATGAACTTTCAATCAATATAGGAGAAAAAATAGATGATCGACTCGAAAATAATCGTGATATTCGGATTAATAGGCTACGTTATGACCGTTCTAGAGACTAAACTACTTCCTTATAAGTTAAATCCAATTAACAACAAAGAGTTGACAGAAATGTGCACAGTAGTATCTTTTCTTTTAATTTTCTACTGTTCTATTTTTAATCCTACCTTTGAATAAATAGTCATATTCGTCATCACGGGTGCCCATTATTTTGATGAATAAAGCCTAGGCCACTCAAATGTTAACACTATCCGACACGGAGGTACAAATGGCAATTTAGACACGGTAAGCACAGAAACCGTTATACAAAGCACAGTTTAATAAAGCAATCACTAATTACGCCAATGAATTTAAGTCACTAATTTGTGCCACAAAAATTTAGAAATTGCCAACGTAGAATGAATTTTTATCCCACAGACAGAACTAAAATGGCTGACAAAATCTTCGCTACGCCCCTCTCTATTGGGTTGTTGCGCATGACCTTCAATGACATCATTTTGCAAAACAGCTGTGCGTAGCTACTTTGATAAAGATTCTATTTGCTTGGTCATCTCCTTTTATTCAGATTACATCCGATTATAAATTAATTACTTGAAAAATAATAACATTATTTCAAGTTTAATGATCCAGATACGCTCTTATTCACTCCTCTGATCATCAATTTGTTGATAAAGAAATATTTCTAATGATCACATTGAGTAATGAATATATCAATATCCGTTCAAGAAATGTATATTTATTATATTTCGAATTCAAAAATATTTTGAAAGAATTAATTTTGAATGATTTAATAAATTCTCTGATATTTTTATCAGTGGTTCAAATTGTATGCTCTCACATGTTCTTTCCCATTTTACGTCTGTACAATCTCTTTGTCACCGAGGAGACCGGGTAAACAAAACTGCACAGATGATCAATTTTGAGGTTAGGTTTGTTTTGTTCATCCACATCCACCTATCTGTGTATTAATGTTGATAACACTTTGATAGCAATATTAATTTAAATAGAATGGAATCCAAAGAAGTTCGTGAAATATTGTTGAATAAACATTGTAGTGCACTTCAAGACCCAAATAAGAGAGAAAGGAAACGTGCTTTGGAAAGAATAAGAGAAGAGTTACTGAGCAGTGATGACAAAGACCTATTCGAGGGTTTTGAAGGTATTCAGAAACATCTTTTAAGATCTATGCATGATGAATCTGAAGCTGTGAGAGAGTGTTGCATCTCATTGTTGACAGATATATTGCAAAAGATGAAGTGTGTTGACAGTGTTCTGGGATACTTGTTCCCTGAATTGCGTGAAAGACTTGGTGGGTCAGAGATCAAAGAGCAGTCAGAAGAAGTAAGGCTACTGATGGTTACGTTACTCCGTGTAGTTGTAGCAAGATACAACAAAGATGTTGCCCCTTATTTGAATGATTACGTAGATATTCTGAAAAAGACAATTGTTGACCCTTATCCAGATGTCAAGAAAGCTAGCTGTGAGTGTGCAGCCGAATTGGGAAAAGCAATACCAATGGAGTTCCATTATCAATCGGAGTCTCTGATCAAACCAATGTTGCAAGCTTTGGGTCACCAACATTCCAGGATAAGAGTAGCAGTTGTCAAAAGTTTGGGTAAGTGTTTGAAAATATACAATTCCACTTGATTGTGTTACCTTTTAAACTTTGTAATCAGATAATTGATCCGTTAAAAGCATTTCATAATGAAGAACCAATTATGAAAATAGTTAGGTTCTCAGTAATAAAGTCTGTATAGATATAGTATCCTCTCCGTTTATTAATTTAAAATTTATAATTTCAGGTGATGTAATTCTCTATGGAAACAACTGCTCAATAAATGATGTTGTCCAGCCTCTGGCCGAACGCTCTTTTGATCAGAATGCAACAGTCCGATTGACAATTGCCAGAGTTGTTGGAATGTGGCTGTTGAAACTGCGAGACAGATATTCTTACTTTCACAAATTGATTCCTCTGATGTTGACTAGGTACGTTCAGAAAAAAGTTTATCACATAATAATTCAATAATAAATTATGATAATATTTACATATGAATGACTTATATTATTATGTAGCTTTCCCATAAACTGAATTAATAATCAATTGCAAAACAGGCAATGAGGTAATTTGATGGAAGAAAGGGTCTTTTGCAGAAGGACCCCATAATGTGTTTGAAATAGTTTTGGCTTATTCGGGTGACAAGTGCAGTCTTTTTTAAAAATATAACAGCTTATATTACATTGTATTTCTTGTAAGATACAGTCTTATGTTTTTGAAATCGGTTGTAGTAATGCAGTGAAATCAAATGTGGAGTTCTTCTGCAGAAGACAAAAAGAAAGGGTCGGAGTGGTCCGTAGCCGAGGGCGATAAGCGCCTGTCTGATAATCCAAAGGTTCCAAGATCGAATACAGTTGCCGGAACGGATTTTGACAGAAACGGCCACTCCCGTCTTTCGGAGGAGACGAAAAGCCGTCGGTCCCGACTGCCTAGAAACAGTCGTCATCTCTCATCATCACCCCTCTCATTACCCACGCACAATCCTAGTGCTCATGTGGGCATCACCCTCAAAAAAAATTTAAACAAAAGATAATTATGTACTAGTTGTTTAACGTTGAGTATCAGCAACTTCGATAAATATTTAATAACTTAGATAGGCTATCTCAAGAGGATAAATCCATTTTTAATTTTACATGGAATATTACAGCTTTAAAGAAAGAAAATCTTTCTTTAAGTTGAGAAAACCTTAAGAAATTAAAGTACACCTCATAGTTGAATTATTGTCATACTATTTTGATAGACTGATTATTCCTTCAAATTCTTCTTAGTTCTCATAACATATTATATAGTACATTCTATTACTGGACATGGTATACCTTTATATTGAAACTGACAAAAATTAATTAATAACATAGATAACAGATTAGAATATTTCTATCCTTCTCTTGGATGAAATCAAAGAACAGGCAGAAGAAGCCTGGAAACTGTGGGAAGCGGCAGGAGAGCAATGGGTGAATGAAAATGAAACTAATATAAAAGACAAGCTGGATTTCCTACCTGGAAAGATATCTTGGTATCCTAATGGAGGTATGTTTCCTACACTTGTTTGTAGTGATACATTTTGAGAAATTATCTTGATATGAAACTGCGTTATTCTAGACTTTCCTGGTTCCATGACATAAATTTTGTGATCTTAAACTTTGGTGATAAATTTTGAGAACTCATCTAATTTAGAAGAAACCACGTAATTCTATTAATTGACTATCCTGGCTCCATGATAATCATGATTATAATTGTATTTTTAAAATAATATTTATTGACTTGAATCATGTCTCTTTATGTCTTCAAGTTCATCAAATTCTAAATTTAAGTTTATCAAATTCAAATTAATTTATTGGTTGAAAACCAATATTAAAATTATAATAAAATTAATTCTATGTATGGTTGCAGTGAGACGACCAAACCTCGGTTGCAGGGAGCTTGTACAGAGAGAAATGACAAAATACATTCCTGGTATAATAAATGAACTGACTGATTGGAAAGTTGATATTAGAGTGAAATCGGCCCAGCTTTTGTGCACAACTATTCAACATGCTGAGCAGAGAATCAC
The DNA here is from genome assembly GCA_017141395.1 of Laodelphax striatellus. Classification (NCBI taxonomy): domain Eukaryota; kingdom Metazoa; phylum Arthropoda; class Insecta; order Hemiptera; family Delphacidae; genus Laodelphax; species Laodelphax striatellus. Next base: position 24,317,552 of record CM029538.1, read on the forward strand.
TCAGAGTTTGGCGAAACTCCTTCCTCCAATGTATAAAGCCTTTTGTGATGAAGACCCTCGAGTCGTTGAAAACGTAAGTACAGTGTTCAGGCATTGAAAATGAAATTTAAACAATGTATTATAAATGTTGGGTCTTTTTCAGAAGAACCCCACATTTGATTCAATGAAATAGTTTTTGCTTAACCAGATGATAAGTGAAATCTATTTTAAAAAATAACAGCTGATTATTACAGTGTACAGTGACATTCATTTAATTTGACGCTTGGCATTAGATAGAGAGATATCATTTCTTGACGTTGCTGATGACTGTAGAGTGTGATGGCAAATAAATAATAGGTATCTGAGTATCTCTCTATCTAATGTCAAGCGTCAAATTAAATGAATATCACTGTATTTCTAGTAAGATATATTCTTATGTTTCTCAAATCGGTTCTAGTGATGTAGTAAAATCAAAAGTAGGATTCTCATTCTTCTGCAAAAAATCCTGGATGGAAATCATCTTGATAATTGAGTAATTTCTTAATATTTTAGGTAAAAAGATCAGCGGAACTTCTCGGTTATTTTGTGCCAGCCGATGTGTTATGCAGTCAGATCTTGCCGTCTATGGAAGAAACAACAAACACTGGCAATCTTGGCATTTTGGCTTCGGCAGTAGAGTACGCTCCTACTGGAAGTATTCAGACTGAACTTGGAAATATCGCTAAAATATTGAATAATGATGATTGCTGCTTCACTATGAGGGTAAGTATTAGCACAAACAATAGAGATAAATACATATATCTTAATCTATGATAGTCTGTGGTACTGTATTAGCAAAATGGACTCGATACTGACTTATACAGTTTTATATTAAGGAATCATGAACTACATTGTATGCAAAATTTAACGAGGAGGTTCAGTTATTCAACAATTTTGTATTAGAAATATAGATTTTACTCGTGATTTATATTATTCCACAATGATTAGTATTATTCTACAATGAGAGTAATATTTCAACATCTCCAGTTAGATTTAAAAATATTTTATTCCCAATTTCCACTATCAGATATGTAGTTTGATAAAGTTTGCCACCCAAAAAATCTCACTTGCGTTGATTTAGACTCTTATGTAAGATTTCATTTTTATTCCTGCCAACACAATTAATTGATTTCTTATCATCTCAGCCTAATACAGTACGAAAATTGAATAATGGAACATTAATGTACAAAGGAAAATATAATAAATTATTAGTATTGTAATTTCGTGGCGATTCTGTAAGATATTCTGTTATATTTATAAGTTTTTAATGTACATGTAGTTTCATCTTCATAATTCAAGTTATGTTTTTCATCTTTCATCATCCATGATACTTTTGCAATAAATTGTGTAATTATTGCAGGCAAGTGAACATCATGAGATACTCCATTTAGTTGATGCCTTATTGAAGAACTGTGCTGAAGCATGCTACGAAGATGAATCTGTCAGACAGAATCTATTCAATGTTCTTGTGTCCGTTCAAGCATTATCAAAAACTATACAGTCTAGTGAAATCGTGAAAGGTTTGTATTTCCCCTTTATCGGAGTGTGTTTTTCTAGACAAACTTTATTTTTTGACGAACTTGTGAAATTAATTCTCTATGTAACACCATTACTAATGCATGTACAGAATTCAGCATGACGTTTATCATGCAATGAACTTAAACTGCGTACATCACTTTTACCATAGTGATGCACTATCAATATTAATATAATGCTATGTTTATTTATGTGTTATTAATTTAATATGATGTTATAGAGATTAATGAATGAAGTTAGTAAGAAACAAAGACAATTGATCCTATCTTAAGAAATGGAATTGTCTTTTTTAAGAAATCTAAAAATTTATACATCTGAATAAAAATATGCTCTTCTGTCTCATTGTATTTCTTACTTGTTATTTGTTGAATCTTTTGCTTTCAGAACTTCTAATAAAATTGAACGAAAGTGGTGAAAATAAAGATGAAAATCGAGTTATCAGATGCTGTACATCCAAACTTTTGCAACGTTTGCAAACTACTATGGAAAATTGGACAGTTCATAGTCCTCAACTACCTGTATTCGAATTATTATTTGCAGATTATGGTGAGTGTTTTTCAATTACAATTTGATGGAAAAGTGATTTTGATCCAACAATTCTAACTTTAGTATCTCTTATTTTTAATTGCATGTCTCATTTTTATCAACCCAGATGCATAAATGCATAATTATTTACTTTCTTTCAGTTGTGGGTATTTCCGAGGACCCGTCTCTAGTTCTGTCAATGTTAAGCAATGGTGTTGGAGAAAATATGGATCCCGAGGTGGTGTTGAAAATACTGTGCACTATTCTAAAATGTTTACAAAGTGAGACATTCGTCACTAGCTTCAAAGATAATGATGTCTTCTTCAGAACAATTATGACAGGTATTTATTCAATTCACATTTTGACAAGACGAGATTATATACCAAAATACACGAAATATATGTTTTCGTTCTATAATTATTGTTTGTTATTACAGTACTTCAATAAGTAATTAGTAGGTACTCGAGTGTATAGATTGTTGATATTAAAACCTTACAATTCATCAGAGTCTTTTTCAAACGATCGTAACAAGTTCAACCTCCAATGCATATCTCTATGAGACAAAAATTGAATTCCTCCATTCAATCAATAGAATTATCGTATTAAGTAATATAAAAACACTAATATATAGTAAAATATCACTTATTTATTAAACAAAATTACAAACATGTTTTGGCACCATTGTGCAATCTTCAGTTTACTAAAGTGGTGCTGAAACGTTTGTAATTTTGTTTAAAAAATATAAGTGATATTTTTAACATATATTTCACTATGTTTTCACTGAGTTTTCATTATATTTAGATATCAAAACATCTTACCAGACACTGTGTCAGTATTAAATATGAATGATTTTAAACATTAGTTCCTAAATATTGATAGAGCAAGTAGATTCTTAAACTCTTGAATTTAAGACAAATTCAATCAAAACCTTCTATAAAACCAATCAATATAAATTTTATCAGCCCCTAGTATTAGACCATTGTTACAGCTAATGATTTTTATCTATATATTTATATTTTTCCAGAAATAGTAAGTTAAACTTAGTTCTTGTTTCTTCTTCAGTCGTCACTGTGTGTCGTGTCTGATGATACACAGCACATTGCGAAACGGCTGTAATATTAATATTTTCACTTGAAAGTTGTTTTTATTAACGAAATTCTTTTTTATTTTCAGATCTACCTAGTGAAAAGACTAGTCTGGAAGGGCTGTAACATAATTATTTTCACTTAAAAGTTGTTTTTCTTGATGTTTTTTTTAATATTCAGATATTCTAGTGAAAAGACTAGTCTGGAAGGGCTGTAACGTAATTATTTCAACTTTATAGTTGTTTTTATTAAAAAGATTTTTTTTTTTCAGATATTCTAGTGAAAAGACTAGTCTGGAAAGCGGGAAGATCAGCTGAGGCCCTCCGTATAGCGGCAGCCGCGTGCTTAGATCAGGGTTTGAAAAGTATGCTAGCCAACACTCCAATCAAAATTGACCGTGATCTACTCGACCTATTCCTGCCACACATTCTCAGCCTAATCGAAGATCAAGCAGAAAAGACGCGGATTTTCACATGCGATGCACTAACTACTTTGCTGATGGGAGCCAAGTCTGAGAAGACTCTGAATACTGAAGATGTTAACAAGTTGATGACAGGTAATATAATTAATGACTTGAAATAGAAGAGAATAGAATGTAAATAATATTAGAGAAACAAGACTCTGACAACCAATAAACCAAACGAAAAACCAATTTGAAAGATATTAGAGAAAATAGCAAGAAAATATATTTCAAGAATATTAAGAAAATCGCCCATTTATAGACATAGACATAATCATTGGAATTTGTTTTTTTTCAGTTGTAATGAAAAGGCTGGATGACGTAAGCAACCAAGTACGCACAAAAACACTCTCAGTAATCAATATGATTCACACGTCTCCAAATGCAGTTCCTTGTAGTGAAAACGTCAACGGTCTGCTCTACTCAACGTTATTGGTGCATCTGGATGATCCTGATGAGAAGTTTCGGTTGCGTGTTCTAGGTAAGAAATTACTTTCATGAAAAGATTTTGGGCCAATTACACAAAATCTCAAACATTTAATCGCCGCTAAGTGACGTCATCTCAAGGAGCCAATGCAAGGATTTCCCTATTGAAATTCGTTAGATGACGTAATTTTAGGGCAGTTGAATGTTTGAAGTTTTTGTGCAACCGTACCTTAAACTGATAGTCCCATTTAAATTAATATTCTCAAATTCGTGGAATGTACAGAAACTTTATTAATCCACGATTGAGTATAATTAATGACGACTGAGTATTAGCCTAGTGACCGGTCCGTTCAGTTCGTTCTGCACATGCGTCAATGACAATGAACCAATCATAGAGCCCTGGGCACATTGAAGCATGCGCAGAACGAGCTGATTGAACGGACCTGTGACTAGACTGATATGTGGTAATAGTCCTTTAATCTTAAAATGTCTATAGAAATACTAATTTTCCAATCATTCATAAATTATTGTATGGTTCATAATTATGTCGATGAATTAACATAATTAAAATGTTGCAGCCTGTTTGACATGTTTTATCGAATTCATCTTTTATTTCAGATACTTTGAAGATTATTGGAAAATTGGATGCGAAAGGAATCCTTGAAAAGTTGACTCTGGACACCTTCCGAGATAAAGAGATTAGCAAAGAGTTGTACGATTATTTGAAACTAGATTGCGCACATTCTTAGCCATTCTCCAGACTGATCAGAAGTTAATGAGCTTAAGAATTACTAGATCGAAGGTAGTATTCTACTGGTATAAAATATTGTTCATATTCAACTATTTGATATTACAAAGAAATATTATTTTATATTTATAATATTTTGAGTTTTTATAAAGAACTGAGTGGAATTCGATTAAAATTCAAATTTTGATTCATTGCTTTGATTCGTTACATTGTATTGAGAGAATTATTTTATAACGTTTTCTAGCAATAGATTAGCTTATAGTTCCTTGTAGTTTCTACTAGGTCCTTGTAACACGTTTCTCTATGAAGAGTTTGAAGAAAATTTAAAAAACTTTGAGCTCTAATTAGGATAATTAATGTAAAACACATAACTTGAACTATTAAGGACTAGTTTTTGGTTGAATAATAACAAAAGATAGCACACAGCCAGTGCTAGCAAATACTATCTAGAGCAACGATTTAAACAAATTATCCTGATTTTGGAAGGAAATGAGATATTGCAACTATTCAATTGCTTTTAAATCATAATAATTAATTGAAGCGTTCATCGAATTTCCTTCTAGCTATTATTCTGTTGTCAATATTCGCAGTAGCGGAAGTCTTCAGAGTATTATATAGCAATTAATTATGATTTTCGTTCAATTAATTATTATAATTCTGATCTTTATTATCAGACTGAGATTTATCAAATGAATTCTCAAAGAAGAAAAATTTATAAACATCACTTTATTACATCAATCCAATATTGCAAGATCATTGATAAAATTTTGGAATGCATAACAACATACTCTTAATACTTTTTTATAAAAATTCTTAGAAATACAACCTTATAAAAATATTCACTAAGATGGAAACTTCTATTTATATAAAGGCCATGGCACATTCGATATTAACGGATTCTCCTCAATCAATGATGGAACAATCGAATGTTGGTGTGAACCAAAGTCATTTTATGTTCGTTGCACGCTTTGATAACGTCAGCATCATTGGTCGAACCAGAAGGACTAGCAATGTACTTGACTCCGCTCTGAAATTAACAAAAACATATTGGTTAAAATAAAAATAAAAACATGAGACCATTTGCACGAACATTCAATCTAGTTAAACAGCCGTAAAATGGTGTAATTAACGGAACCAATACAACGAGAACCAATGAACAAATCTGACGATGCATTGACGTCATTCTACGTTGGTTTAATTTAATTGGATCTTCGTGCAACTGGCCGATAATCTTAATTACATTCATTTAGGGTACAAAGTTATTCAGTACTGTGCTCATGAATTAAATATCTTTTTTACTAACTCGTCTCGTCTAAATACTCAAAGAACACAACTATTTGTTGGGCCTTTCCTATCAAATTATATTTCTACCAATAAATAAACCAAATTCAATAATAATACAAGAAAAAATACTGAGTGTTAACTCATATATGAAAGAGAAGAATAGAGAAAGCTCATTTGATACTTTTACTAAAGAAACATAACTTCTTAATGAGTTTACCCCGTGCAGCGCAAAGCGCCGCTTGCTCAGTACTGTATCGTTTGGGAATACAGTATCATTGCAACAGACTTGTATCAGTGTGAGTTTCCTCTAGATTTCACATCAAATCTCGTAGTGGTGGAAGCACAGTAGAAAGGAATGCGCCAAAAGGTTTTTATTATAATAGATAGCAAAATGAATGTCAGTAATATTTAGACTTAATATTATTTATATAAGTTTTCATATTCTAAGGATTCGCCCATTGACTACTTTTCCTGCAAGACAGGAGACAGGATTTAAATGGAGATTTATCATGAAAATTTTGGGATTCTTGAGTTTTTAATGGGTTATAATGAAAATGAAGATATTCACTACATTCATCAAGATTTTTTACATAAGTGAAACGCAAACGAATTCTTCTCTGATGGAACAAAATATTGAAGGTAACTGTAATGAATGGAATTTCTACTCACCATGTTTGCTCTATCAATGTTATCTCTGAAGGGGAAGAATGCATCGGATGCCAGACAAACATCTTTGAGGTAGGTGAGCCAATAGTTCTTTTGGGAGTCAACCAGTGGTCCTGGGGCCTCAGTGAATACGGATTCCCACAGTTCTTGATTGATTTCTTTTCCTGTAAGACAAAAGTTTATAAATGGAGTTTCATCATGAAAGTTTTGAGATTCCCAAGGGTTAGAAGACTTTCTGTATAGAAATAATCTTTATGATTCTTTAGGACGGTCACATATAAAAGTGTTGGTATAAATAGCTATATAGTCTGCAATGATATGAACAAGTAGTCTGAAATAATCTATTCAAGTGGCTAAAACAATTAACTCACCAACTGTTCCAGAAACATAGTTGTCAATAGCGTTTGAAATTTCCGCTCTCTTCGTTGTAGGCTTGAATTTCATACACTGAACGGATGGATGTTGTCTGAACCACCTAAAGAAAGAAATCCAATCACTCATTCTATATCAACTTTTATTTTATTCAAATTGGTTGATTATTGAAACTAATAAATTATTCTTAAAGGCTTAATAAAACGCTTATAAAGGCTTAATAAGCAACAAAAAATTAATGATGAAGCCATTCTCCAGACTGAACAAAATGAGAAGTTAATTAAAAGATGAAGCCAATTAATTTGTTACTAGCTCCTCCTACAAATGTCCTTTCAGCTTGATTTTAAAAGCAAATTACTATAGCAATATTAATTTAATTTGGCGGTTGGCGAAAAACTTTCATTCGATAGATAGATGCCATCGGACTCTACGGTCATCAGCAACGTCAAGAAAACATCAATATTTTTGCAAAGAAAGGTATGAGTGAACTCCTACCTTTTAATTAAGTGTTTTGCAAAAATATTTATGGTTTCTTGACGTTGCAACACAAATCACCACTACACATTTCGCACATCATTGCACACACACAAGCCTAGAGCTCGAGTAGGCATCACCCTAGAAAAAGAATAGATGAAACCATAATAAATATTGACATCTTGCACTAAAGTTACTACCCTAAAAAAATAAAATAAACAGAACCTAAATAAATATTGACGTTTTACACCACTAACTTCCACGTTACCTCTAACCTTTGCACTTGAGTTATGTTTGCAGTCATTGATGGGATGGTAAATTATGTTTGTGAAACATAAACGATTAATAATCTAGGTTAGATGAATTCTTACCAGTTGTCAGCCTTACTGCCAGCTAGTCGGGTGCAATGAATTCGAGATTGTTGCCCAGCTCCAATACCGATTACCTGGCCGTCCCTGGCAAAAGCCACCGAATTACTCTGTGTGTATTTCAATGCAATGGTGGCTACAATCAGATCTCTGACCGCTGTTTCTGGTAGCTGCAAAATGAAAACAAAATAATTCAGACAACTACACTATAAAGCAGTTAGTTGATGAATATAAAATACAACATTGTTTTCAAGTTTCAAAAGAAAAGAATAGATGTAAGATTAGAATAGAAAAGAAAACAATAGAATAGAGAAGAATAGATGTTGTAATAGAAAAACAAAATAATTTGGACTGCTAGCCTATTCAAACAAATAATAGGTTAGGCTAAATAAATAATAGATGAATAAAGAACGTTCGAAAAAATAAATACTATCAACGAAAGCTTTTTACTGCTGTGGGATACGGGATAATCTATCTGTCCATGATAAATGAGCACTAATTTCCAATTATTGCTGAAGGAACGATCAAGTCTCAGAAACTTTATTGGTCGTGTTTATTCAAGACTTGCTGGAGAAAATTGGAAATTAGGATGAACTAGCTGAACCAGCATAAACAAAAATTTGAAAATAATGAATTTCGCTTTATAAAGCTTAGTCACAGCATTCGTTTACAACACATAATAATAGGTTTATAGAAAACAGATACAAGCAAATATGTATAATTATATTGTCACTATTAAATACAAATCTTAATAAAGTAGGCTATAACAGAAAATTATACATATTATAATACACGGGATTATTTTTCTAGGTGGCAGAAAAGATAACATTTTACCGCACCTGTTTTCCATTTGAAGAATATTAGGATGATAGATAATCTGAGATAATTAATAACGGGACTAATGGGTTTTGCATCATATCCAACAAAACTCTGACTATCCAACGAAAATTAATGACTTATGATAAGGCAAATTTTTGTACAACATTATATAAGGCAATTATTTGTACAACGTAAATCGAACTCTCAATAAAAAATCTAGGAAAATCCGATAATTAATTCATTCTCACGTTGAAAATCATACCTACTTTCAATTTGAACCAAACTTTTAATTGAAAATGTAGGAAAATTCGATAGTTGAGTAAATTTTACGTTGAAATCTTACCTCCGTGCTTTCAGTGACGATATTTGTGAACAGTGATTTGTCGATAACGATATCGTTGCGCTTCTGTTCGAGAGTCAATCCGAAGAGAGTTTTCCTCTCGATTGGGTCGGGCGTGTAGTTCACATCCATTTGCAGCACACAGTAGTTGCCGTTCTTCTTCTTTGAAAGGATTTTCAACGCTTCGTCTGTGTAGCCTGGTGCAATTATGCCGTCAGATACCTGGAACAACATAGAATTTGTTACAGAGGCGTTTAAAAAGGTTCAAGTTATACTGGGTGGCGCAAAAAGAACGGATGGATTTGAGTAGGATAGTATCAGTGAACTAGAGCTGTCTGTGACCGCAGAGCGACACCATTTTGTAGGTTCAAGTATCCAGTTTCAGTATCAATGGCGCAATTGACCATGCAAAATCGCGTATTTGCTATTGAACAATATTTCCAATAGAATGAATCTGCAATCGTCGTTCAACGGAGCTTCAGCAGAAAGTTTCAAGTCGAGCTTATTGGCATGAGATTCTTCTTTACTTGAAATTCAAGTTTACTATCGTAAATATCGTTACATTGAAGATTTGAATACTCCAATACATGAATGAATAATACTTGTTGCTGTATCAAAAGTTAAGGACCAATTCGAGGCTTTTAATGAGCATTAACGCATTTTAAGGGCGCCATCTTTCCTATTTAATTTTTGAAATATACTTCTTTGAATCATACAAATTCTCAAATTGGGTTATTTACTTAGTATTTTGGTGTTAGAAGAAAAATGTATGATTCAAATAAACTTTCTTATAACACTTTGAAAAACATCCGTTCTTTATGCACCACTCTGTAGTTGCGTATTAATAATAAGTATAACCAAGTACAAACTTAGGCCTATATATGGTACCTGGAACTCAAAGTGACTGTTTGAGTATGCTAAGGCTGTTTCATGTACAATAGAACGTTTTAAACCTTTGTGAATTACTGATAATTATGATGAAAACCTTACCTCTCTGGATATGATCCTGGCAGTGATAGCATCACACTCGTCAGACAGAGCAATGAAATCTCCAAACGAAGACATACGATCAGCTCCTCTCGCTCTGGCGTAAGCGAAAGCCAGCGGAGTCATCTGGCTCACAAGATCGTCAACCATGCAAAGTTTTGCCTGTTGAAAAACATTTATGATCATGATTTTGATTCTAATACGGAACAAAAACGAAAGATTTTAAAGATGACGAGTTGTGTCTCTTTGCAGCGAAGGATTTCATTGAGGGCCAGAGGCCCTAATAAAGGCCCTGAGTTCTGGCCACATTCTGGCCCTGACATTCTGTCAAAATTGAAAAACAAGGCATCCTTCAGTAGATAGAATACTGCTCTTTTTTGACATATTTATTTTTGTCTACTTTTTTATGTATTGACAGATAGATTTAACATATTAGCATAGGCCTGCATACTAGCAATTTTTTTCTTACAGCAACCTATAGTAAAAAAGGAAACTGGGGAACACAATTGTCTATCAGTTCTAACAAAGGTCTTACCCCAAAAATCTAAGAATGAGTTAGATATTGCACTGTCATTGTAATTAATGATAAATGCATCTATTGAGTAATACAAAAATTTAAAAGTCTTTGCTATTCCAATATGGAGTTCATCTTACTGTAGCAAAGAAACAAAGCAGCGCTTTGCGCTGCACGGGGTAAACTAGTTTTATATTAATACCATGAAGTAAAAAGAGAGTGAGACCAATAAGGTGAAAAAGAAAGAGAAGAAAAAAATGGCAAACATACTTTTAAAATCACAATAAGGTAGTCAATTTACTTGCTCAGTAAACTCTACCACTAAGCCCCTGCGCCCACTAAGCAACTGCTATCTGATTTCAGTCAGCAACCCAGCGTTGCTAGATGACTTTGGCTGATAGGTTAGATTACCCGATTTACCTGAAAGGTTAAATTCAAAACAGCCAATGTTGGGCTGGCAATTGGGTTATGACCTGAACTGAATCATCTGTGCTAGCAGCAGATTTGGGCCAATGAAAACCGAACGAAAATACCAGAGCTACAAATAATGAGCTACATACGAAAATATCAACTGAACACCAAATACGAGTCGCCCAACGCAATCGAATCGTTAGTGTAGTCGGAGCCCTACCTGATCGCCTTCTAACGGAATGCCGACGGCGGCTCCGGCTGGACTGACGTGTTTGAAGGAGGCGGCCGCTGGTAGGTTGAGCGCTGTCTTCAGTTCACTGACCAGTTGCCAGCCGTTGAGAGCATCGCACAAGTTTATGTAGCCCGGTGAGCCGTTGCGCACTGAAACATGCGCAGAGAAACACTTGTAATAACAGTCAGCATAACATGGATGTGGAATGCAACGATAAGTTACCTTTTCAGGATTACAAAACAGCTGATTTAACATAGAATAAGCGAATCAATCAGCTGTTTTGACTGTCTAAAGGATTACTTGTTCGAAAACAGCTGATTTTGTAACTTGTTTACCTTAAATCAACTGTTTTATGAATAAAATAATCCTGAAAAGTTTGACACTTATCGTTGCGTCTAGACCGTTAAAACTTTCACCATGTTCTATCAAGGATAATTGGTTATGTTGGTGAAGGAACAAAAGACTCCCACTATTAAAAGCCATACGCTAAATAAATAATAACATGGATTTGGAATGTTGTAGTAGTAGTAGTAGTAGTGATAAAAATGTCTTAATTATGAATTTAACATTGTACAAAAAATTCAACTCATAGCAAACATAATGAAAAACAACATAATAATACCAGAATCACATATCATTAACAATGAGAAAAATTAAATTCATACCAAATGATAAAACAATGCAGGAATCGGATAGTTAAATTCTAATATCAGATCTCTTCTTAGCTTTAAAGCAGTTGGATTTGGAATGTAAAATAGCTCTTAAAAATAGCTCTACAAAAATATGGCTAGTTTCTAATAATTTGTTGATATTAAATCTTAATAAGACTAAGCAAATACCATTCAGAATGGCCCAAGAAGCAATAATAACTCTAATAACAATAATAACTATAGCACAATCCATGTAACTTGTCAGAAATCAGCTGTTTCAGTAATAATTAAACAGTGATTTCGACACAATAATCAAAAGGCTTGAAAGTCTTAAAGACTTGAAAGTCTTAAAAAAACCTTTTTAAAGAAGACCTTTCAAAGAATCACTTTTTAAAAGACCTTTTCAATAATGTGCGAGATTCAGTATTTGTAGGTTAAGTATTGTGATGTTGCTCGTTAAAACATATGTTTTCTGACTAGTTGAAAGGATCCTGCTATAATAACAGAGTCAGTGCGATGGATGACCTCTACAATATTTTTAGCAAAACCCGTAAAAAGAGCAACATGATCACCTGTGAGTGGAAGTTTGGGTAGAGTTGTGAATATTTGAGCGGGCTTCTGGTGTGGGTTCATCCCGTATCTGAGAGTTAACTGAGAGACACCGGCGCTGTACTCTCTTCTGAAGTAGTCGGAAATCACTCGGTCATACTCGGCAGTGTGGGAGAAAGCCTTCAGGGCCAGTAGTTTCCTAAAAAGTGAAAATAATTGAATGAATAAGAACCCACAAACAATATTTTTCAACGCTCTTACACAGTACGGTAGTTTCCTATAAAGAAGAGAAGTAATGGATAAGAACCTACAAAGAATATTCTTCCAACACTCTTTTATAGTTTAGTATTTCCTAAGGCCGCGGTTACACTGGATGCCAGTTGGTACGAGTTGTGAGCGAAAGATACACTAGATACACCCACACTTTAGTCACACTGAGTTCATTCTCACACTGTAAACACATTAGCCAATTCCTATACACTGTTAAGAGTCTCTGGGAAGATATTACAATAAAACACATATCATGACTTGCAGAATTTCAACTGTGGATGTAACATTTGACCGCGAAGTTATTTTTCAAAAGAGTTGTATGAAATTTTTCAAAATCCATCAAACGAAAGAAGTGAGAGAGATTGGGGCACAACAAGAAAAACATGTAAAATACTACAACTGATGATAATGAAATTTTTGAGGAGTGTAGAGATTTCAGTGTCTCGTTTTTAGCAGAAACTGAGAAATGAACGAGAAGTTAATACATTACATTGAAAAATGTTATTAATAAGTAAAAGATATTCATTTGAATAATAATTATGATAAATCAAGACTAAGCAACTGGACTGACTTTTATTCAATTGGATGAAAAGCAAATGCAAAAGCTTATGTGCATCGATAACAATTTTTTAGAATATCTAGGTAACATGCTTATACTGTAATAAACTGGGAAGAGGAATAATACAAAAAACTACTAAAGAATATTATGAATACAATCAATTCTATTACAACTACAATCAAATCAATTATAAGACATTCCTCTTAGCGTGATATAAGGTGTATATCGAGCGTATATCACAATTATTCATCTAACATTACAATGAATCACATAATATCTCAGGACTCAGCATGCTTTACCAAGACGATTTTCAGTGTACATGCTTTCAGATCTGAAATTGATAGCTAACAACTAATCGGGACTATTTCAAGCTACTTCAAAATCAAACTGTATAGAAAAATACAATTTACTACTATATATCTTCAGAGTACATACTTTTGAGTATAATATCTTGAGAATCGAATTTATTGTGTGGAGGAATTTCGTAGGAATTCTGTGAAAAAAGAACTTTTAATCAAAACATTGACATTAACAATTGGATAACTGTATATTGATAATATACAGATATAGGCTACATTATACTGATACTAATACACGTACTGTACACACTATCTTAATGTTCAAGCGGTAAAGTATTATTTTGGCATTTTATGAATAATCTCATATTGATTATTTTGTTGATAATATTATGTAGAAGAAAATATCCTGTTCAAGTTAAAAGGTGTCTGTTAACGGTAACTCACACCTGTCTGTTAATATTGTTCAAAACATTCAGCAAATTTTCTGTTTTGGAATCAGAAACGTATGAAACGTTTTTCAGTACCAGTCTAACGTCACTAAATCTGCGACACAGAGCAAATAGTTTATCATTCACCATTTTTCTTCTAAATCAGAAACTTAGGAGACATTTTTCAGAACCAGCCTAATCTCACTAATTATAGGAACCTTATTAATAGGAACCAATCAGAAATTTAACAAAGTTAAAACAATTTAGTTGAAAATTTTTTGTGGAAACATTGATCAACTTTACCTGGTTTGAAGCTGGGTATCCTTATCAGAGTTCGATTCCATTTCATTAGCCACAACACTGTAATCATCTGGATCGCAAATCACTGTTACACGGTGGTGGTTCTTGGCAGCCGCTCTCAGTAATGTTACACCTCCTGTCAAATAAAAAAATATATTTTCTTAAAAAAAACGGCAAAAACTTGTATGATATACTATAATAATTGTACTAAAAACATTAACAATAATCTTTGCATGACAATATTGAAATACAATTCAAGCTTTGTTGAATAATAATAATATTTATCCATTCAATAAGAATTCAAAGAATGATTTCTCAAAAATATCAAGACAAGATGTAAGTTGATTGAATTGGATTAAAATGTCTTTACTCATTGAAATATACAAAAAAATCAAATAGTATTCAAGACAACATTAGAAATAAACGATAACTGATATTTAAACTTTCAAAGTAGAAAAACATTGTAAGATTGAATCTTTGTAGAAAACTTTGTAAAAAAGCTTTGTAGAATCTTTGTAAAGATTGTAAATTATTGTTTTGTCCTGAGTTGGACATCACAACACTCATGTTATGTCCAACACCAGGAAGAACCGATCGTCTCTTCATTGTACGATTGTTTTTCTAATTTACAAGTCAGTAATTTACTAATTCAAAATCAGTAAAAAAAATAATGGAAATACAACATAACAAATAATAACTTATCTTTTACACGTTCATTGTGATGGAATGCCAACGAAACTGAGGGTCGGTTGCACATAAGTGGATTGAAGTTAATATTCGATTACTCAAAAGAATTAACATTAATTGTTGGAGATTAGACCTTCGTGCAACTGAGAAGTGCTTCAAGGTTTATTTCCAAGTGAGAAGTCGTCCTGATATTTTTGGCCCACGTTGTGATTATTCAGAAAGATGATAGTTTCAATCTCACACTAATAATTTTCGGGAATGCATAGAATATTTGTGTAAACAGCAACTTACCAATATCAATGTTTTCAATGGCATCATCAATAGTTACATTGGGAGCGGCAATTGTCTTCGAAAATGGATAGAGATTGCATACGACAACTCTGATCATCTCGTAACTGAGTTTTCCCAAATCTGCCAGATCACTGGGGATTGTCCTTGATAGAATACCTGAAAAATTAGAAATTATTTACTCTATCACACATCACACAATAAGTAAACATAAACTGAGTAAAAGGCATATTTCAATATACAGTTATATTAGATGGTACAGTGAGTAAAAATGTAGGCCTTCACTTTGAAGAAAGTCACACTCTAAATTGCACTTGGAAAGTCACTAAACTTTCAATTAGGCCCTTATTATAAACTATCAAATGTTTTATAAAAGATCTTTGACAAACATATGCCCGATTTCTCAGTCGTTCAATAAACAGTTTATGGATCCATTAGCAGTATTGAATTAATAACCATGTGTTTAGTTTAATGAACAACTGAGAAACCGGGCATATGTTTGTCAAAGATCTTTCATAAATCATTTGATAGTCTAATACGGGCCTTAGGCTATTTATTTATTAATTTTACACATAGAAAAGTTCGTTCACTGGCTTAGAGTCCATTACAAGCCTTATACAGTACATGCTATAATAATTGTAATTGTTGAATCAAAAAGATAATTGTTTTATTGTAAAGTTACATTTTCATATTATAAAGAGCATATCATATCAGGGTTATAAATCTCTGTTAAACCCTAATCTGTATTTCAATCTCTGATAAGTTTTGGTCTTTATTAAGTCTTTATTCGATAATTGGCATTACTTGACTGTTGAGAATGAATTAAAATGTTACCAAGCATAATTTACTTCTTGTTTTATGATGTGAACCCACCTCCATGGATAGCTGGATGCAGGGTTTTGACTCTGCCTCCCAGAATTTCTGGAACACCAGTGAGATCGGAGACATCTTTCACTTCATAGCCACTATCTCTGAGCAGTTTGGCGGTACCTCCAGAAGCCACAAGCTTGAAACCGAGATCGTTCAATGATTTGGCGAATTGTTCCAATCCTTTCTTGTCAGACACGCTGATCAAAGCTTGAAAACGAAAACAGAAATTATAGAGAAAATTGTAGCAAATACAAAATCGTTATCAAAGACCCATAATATCATTCTAATTGGAATTATCAATCCTATGGAGTTGCTCAGGGTTCCATTTTGGCCATCCACGTTTGAAATAATGGTGAATGATTTAGAGTATAGCATTGGATACTATGTTTTATGCTATGCAAATGAACTTATTCATAGTCACTGTAGACTGGACGAACTGAAGAAAACGCACAAAGTTTCATATTTAAATGTTTTAGTAAACTAATGTAAGATTTTACTTCAAGTTTGAAACACTAATAAAACTAAACAAATTCTCCTAGCCCAAAAACCGGCTTGCAAGCAAAATATTCGCGAGCTGTTCAGTTTGCAATCAAAATAAATTATTCATTTTGAGTACAGAACATTTCTAATACTTGGTGTTTGAAATACAATGTACGGTACTGTATACAGAAAAACAAAATGAAGAAAAACAGTAGATAATAATGACCAGAAATCCATTTGTAAAATATAAGGCGTACAATTATAATTCACTAAAATGATTAGAAAATATAATTTGTAAAATAAAAATTATGTAATAAAATACAGAATATAGTATATGCATGATATAATTACATAATAAAATTAATATAATTCGATAAATAATATTTCTTCATTTTTTCATTACCATTGTTCATTTTTTGAAAGCACGTGCTGGAATATCTCATTGAAATACAATTTTTTGTTATGAAAAATCTAAACTAGTCTAAATAAATGATGGAACTTCGATATACTTAAAATTTTCAAAATCAGAGGTTTATAGTAAGATTAGAATCCACTTTTCTCTAATGCTTCTTTTATCATTGAAGTATTCAGGAGAAGGACTAAATTGAGAGTGTATATTATATTAAATGCTTGTTTTATTTTATGGTACATACTGCATACAAAATTTATTTTCACTATTAAAGTGACTTACCCAAATTTCCAGCTCCAGACATTGTGATGATTGGATGAAGTACAAGGTCTCTCCACTACGAAAATGATGAGAATCGAGTGACTGCAACAAATTCAACCGAATAGATAAGCTCGAAATAAAATAATCAGAAGGAACCGTTATCTACGCGAGGTCTAAGGGCATTAATTTTAGTAATTGAGATTTTAAGCATTACATAACAGCGATAAAAGTTCAACTACGTACGAGTTTTGGGTGTGACACGTCAAAGATTTGATATTCTAGTTGTTATTCGACAAGAATTTTATAATTTTCGACAAAATAATACATCAAAAACATAGGCTATCAGATCTATGAAGAAAACACAGAAATTGGCGTAAACAAAATTAAATCGTGTGATGACTGGATTTCAGTAATAATAGATCAATAGATGTAAGTTATTTTTTAAATAAGGAAGAAATAACATCATATTGTTTGAGACTAAACAATAATGATTTAACAATTGCATAATATGTGTTCGTATGGCTTATTATCGGTGGGTATCGAGAACCTTAACGGTATTTGGTGGTATTCATCATGAATTTTCCTATTTTTCAGATAACGTTCATTATCTCAATACTTATATAGTAAGCAATAAATATATATGTTCGCATAACGTTTTATCGGTGTGGAGACCTTTAAAAGGGTAGGTTCCACCTCGCTTTTTTTGTGTCGGTCACCCATCCAAGAGCAGTCTTGAGTGTTCGTGACGTAACCTCATGATAACTCAGCAACCACTCTCACCGAGCGACCAAACATAGCCACAATTGCAAGATGCTGCTTGCAGAATAGAAAATATACTGCAAATAGCAGGGTTGGTATAAATGGTCCGAGTTTTGGGCTTGAAGCCTCTTGGACCTTCCATTGAGTATCAAATAATTGTACATTGCTGGAACAGTATCTAAAAAATTGATAAATATGAATGATAAATTTTTGTAATATCAATATTATCATTTGTAGACTGTTTGCTACTATTTCTAGATTTCAAGAAGCGAAATATCAATCCAAACTAGCACATTTTCGACAGTATCATATTAATTTGCAAAAAATGAAGCGAATATTTCTCTTATCAATGCTAATAAAATGATTCACAAAAACCCCATCAGAGTCAAGGTTACGATATTGATATCATAGTTTTTATTCCAATTATTCTAGTTGTAAATTTGTATTGTCATTAGTATTAGTATTGACATTTTTGGTAACCCTTATCATTTTTTAATTGGATACTAGCTAATAAAATGTAATTATATATGAAATAAAACACTAGAGGGTATTGTCAATTCCACTGTTTATTGTTTGAGCACTGGACCGCGGTTTCGTGGCTATACCAGTCACATTTTCAACAGTACTAAATAGAAAAGTTTTGTTTACATCTGGTCAACAATCTTAAAAAAATATATCGATCTTTATCGATAGTCGATAATCAATACATAATATCGATATTAACCTACACTCTATAGAAACATCGATTTTTTATCCTAAACTAAAACTACATAGTAGGAAGATTACTTCTAACCAAATATTTGAAGGGAGAATGAATTATTATATTATTTTATACAGCTAATAAAGTACATTGAAAGAATTGAATCCTATAATTAAATTTAATAACCTATAATAGCTTGTCAAAATATGTTCTCTTAATTAACTAAGTTACTGACAAAATGAAACTGAGAATTGACCAAACAGAAGGAAGAATGGATTATCTACATTATACATTGAATATTGTACATTGAATGAATTAATCTAAAGTGGGTAGTCTAGTAATTTGTGAACTCCTAACTAAATATCAAGTTCAAGGAATAAAGAACTTGTAAAAGGAATATGCTTCAATGAAAATTGCAACTTGAACTATTCCAAACTACAACTACCTAATAGGGAGGTTACTCCTACCAAACATTAAATACAAGGAATTGTATTTGATAAATGTGATAATTGTGTAAATGATAATTGTCTCCCTTCAAATATTTGGTTAGAAGTAATCTTCCTACTATGTAGTTTTAGTTTAGGATAAAAAATCGATGTTTCTATAGAGTGTAGGTTAATATCGATATTATGTATTGATTATCGACTATTTAAATACTTTATTAAATACAAGGAATTGGTTATATTTGGTTAGAAGTAATCTTCCTACTATGTAGTTTTAGTTTAGGATAAAAAATCGATGTTTCTATAGAGTGTAGGTTAATATCGATATTATGTATTGATTATCGACTATCGATAAAGATCGATATATTTTTTCAAGATTGTTGACCAGATGTAAACAAAACTTTTCTATTTAGTACTGTTGAAAATGTGACTGGTATAGCCACGAAACCGCGGTCCAGTGCTCAAACAATAAACAGTGGAATTGACAATACCCTCTAGTGTTTTATTTCATCATGGAGTTCCACAACATCAACCAAATATCTACAAATAAATTAATTATATATTTTCAAGCCATCATTTTTTTCCCTCCCGTGAATCTTATATGCTGTATTGTATTTTTTCAGGATTCTTACTATAATGTTTTTGTATAATCTAGTTCTGTATTTTCTTATGCATTATTTTGATGTTTTTTTTTATTCTGAATTCATTATTTTGTACTTGATTATTTTTATTGTTTTGCATGTTTTTTTTAATTTACGGTATTTTTGGAATCTTGAGAATACATATCTAACCATAATCTGTTTATTTATCATAGTTGAATTTAAAATGAAGGAATTTAGGTAGATTATCGCTTATATAACATTCTTTGTTATGTAATAGAAAAGAGAACCAACATGATTTGAATAAATAAAGTGAGGAATTAATCATGATGATTTTGTCTACTTTTTAGGTGGATTCCGAACCAGGTGTTTCGGGAAGCGCTTTCAAAAAGCCTGTAAGTGAAAGTCGGCGATACTGGCCACAAGGCACAAGCCACAGAGACGGTCCTCCTTTAATAAAAATCTCTACCAAACCATCGTTACTTATCCTATCTGCTGGGTGGACAAAGCTCTGAGCACTGGGCTATTTATTTAATGATTCAGTAAGATGTATAGCATTCATACTCATAGTGTCACTGAGTGTATTCTTTGGTCAATTGATAACATTCAAATTGATGGTCAGCAGGGGTTAAGGGTGTATTCAATTTAATGGTGTTAAATAGAATCAAGCAGGGCTTTTTCAAGGGGAGGGGCAGACAGATTGGGGTTCCAGTTCCAGAACCCTGGTACCATTTGACCAGGATGGATTCCCATCAGTGGCGGATCCAGGGGGGCAGGATTTAATTTTCACTAGGGTACCCCCTAGTGAAAAATGCACTACATACAAGACACGTTATGGAGACCTATGTTTGAGACTATCCCCCTCCCCACAGGTTGTGTCCAGAAATGATCCCCCCCCAGAAATGAATCCTGGATCCGCCACTGGGTCCCATACGCCAATAGATGAAGCTTATCGCTCAATAGGTACCTTGTTCCTGGCAGCAACGCAATTATAATGCTTGAAATTAACAATTTACAAGTAAATTTAGAAACAAGAAGTTTTAGGCTAAATTAACGCCTGTGTTTTCCTCCCTTAATATTTTATGTTTAAACAAATAAATGGAATTATAGAATAGGGATTAGGGAATAAAAAGTACTGTAGTAGGTAAAAAGCTAAACGTACAAAACCATAGTTCAATATAGTTCACAGTTCTCAATTGAAAAGAGTATGCAACAAACAAACTGATTCTAGATTTAATTTAAATAGTTATTGAAAAGCAGTGCCATAAATATGTAAAATATTATTATACCGTATTTTACAGTTTGGTACGGTAATGAAAGATCAACTTACCAATAAAATGGTTTAAATTCAAAAAGTAAATGTTAAACTAACGCGGGCGGCATCCAGCAACTACCTGTTCTTCGACTATTACGGCTCTGTAGAAACTTCAAAACAAAAAATATAAATTACGTAACAGGTTCTAACAAACAAAGGACATTTATAGCAACAAGAACATAAGTTCGAGCCGGTTCTAACCTCATAAATCGTCACGTTATCATGTTTATGTTGATCAATCAAGGAATCAAACATCAAGATAAACCAAAGATCAAGATCGATTAATTTCCATCAATTCGATCTTCGACTTCGATAGAATGATGAGGCAGCACCAACCAAATGCGTTAAAACTTGATGGCGGATGAAAGAGTGTCGAGAAATCTAGAATGTAAGTTTGAATCAATAGCGTGTCAAATTGTCAACTACTGTACAACAAATGAGAGTTAATAAATTATTTGTGAATAATAAACTGCATTATTATTAACTTCATCCCCATGTCCATAAAATCAAAAAATAGATCTGGAAACTAGTAGACTGGTGACCAACTAGCATGTTGTGATGTGAACTGGCTCAAGGCCGGCTTCGAAGACAAATTAATACCAACACGTTTTTGGTATAGAGCGTGCCATCCAAATTGGCGTCTAGGGGAGGATGTGCGAGAGAGATGGATAATCTCTCCCACCACGCTTCCCCTCAAGCCGCTAAGGTTAGTACAGTCACCTCCAAAATTCTCATTGAAAGATAACATCAGTGAAGCAAATAACATCATGTACTACTGCTGGGTAACTGAAGCGAATATGAATTTTTTTATAAAGCTGAGTTTGCCAGCTGAATGAACTATTGAAACTTACTGTACCGCGAGTCAGCAGGCACTGTAGTGGGAGAAAGCGATCAACGCGCATGCTCCAGTGAGAGGCCAATTTGGATGGCACGCTCTGTATTTCATGACATAATGATGGTTATTTCTTAGCAAGTAACAAAAAATCTAATATTATCTGAAATATCAAATGTTTGTCAAGTACCGGATGTTTTGAGCCGGCTTGATTCGTTCGATACACTCTCGCTTCCGCCATTTTTATGAGTTTCGATACTGGTCTATCTCGTTGGTCTTGGTTTGGTGCTAGCAAGAGCTTTTGACATTTTGACTTTTAGGTTAGAAATCTTGTTTGCTGAGTCGAAGTTATTCTAGTTTTTTCATATTTATTTAAAATAATTTAATAAATTATTGATATAATACAATTATTTATAAAAGATAGTTCTATAATGGCTATGGTTTAGGATTTGAGGAGAAGATTAGCAGTATACATAGTTTAAAATAATGAAAGATAAGAACAACAGCAGCAGTATGGATAAAAAAGGCAAGTCCTAGATCTATTTAGACTTATTTTAGACTTTTTAAAACTTTCATATATCATTCCTCCTGATTCCATTATCATTAATAATCACTGATCATTTTCAAAGATTTAAGTGATAAAAACTACAATAAACTTGTTGCATTAATTCTAATACTGCATCCTTTACCTGCGATACGGAATTGATGACGTCAATAAATAAATACAAATCAAAAATACAAAAGGCAGTCCAGCAAGATGGCATTCTTGTCAAATCATCAGTCATAAGTTCACGAACACTGTACTATGCTTTACTCTTCAATTACTTGGTCACAACTCTCTCAAAGACTCAAATTCAACGGTTTCACTCCTGCAGGCAATCTGTTAAATATAGTAGTGCCGAACTCCTATAGCACACCTGAGATCTCTGGAGGCGTACTCTGGGTATGTCAATCAGCTCTCGATGTCTGGTGTTATGGTGATGTATCTCAGTCCGAGTCAGCAGATTCTGCATCATACAGAGGAGAAGAAAGTGGCTGACAACTGTCAGGATACCAAGTCTGACAAAGTGGGGCTTACAATGTTCACCTGCAGTAATGATCCGGGCAGCCCGTTTTGCATCTTCAGTATGTCCACAACCTTGGCTGAATGACCCCACATGAGTAGGCCATTGGAAACGTGGCAGTGGAAGGGGGCATGGTACAGCATGACAAGATTAGCCTCCGTCATATGTCCCCTCAGCTTCAGCAGCAGGAAATTGCTTTATGTGGTTGACAAAGAAGAGCTTCCACCGTTTTATACAGTTTATTCTAAACCAATATTATCAATGTAATTACTGACCGCACATTTCGCTCTTTTATTTGCATTAATTTTATGCTCAGACTATTGTATATGCTCAGCAGCTCCTTTAAACAACTTATTCACATTTTGAGCTCATGGCATGAAATTTTTGTTGCAATTACAACCTATCTGACTATGGGCCTTTAATAACATTTTGAGCAACTTAGATTAGGATTAGAGCTGTGAGCGCACATACGCACTGGATTAATCCAACACTCAAAGAAGAATCATAGCTCTCGTTTACAATAAAAACCTATCTTTGCTCAACAAACATCTCTCTTCATTAAATATTTTAAATTAATGCTTAACGATCTATCTTCATCGATTTTCAGATATTGAAGAATATTTCTGTGGAATCATGAAGAAGGAGAAAGATGATATGTAAGATGAAACTCAGTACTCATTGCTCATCATTTAAAGTAGCGACAGTAAAATTATATTGATTCATTCAGTGTTTGGTCGCTCGGTGAGAGCGGTTGCTGAGTGATCAGTCACGAACGCTGTGAGAGGCTCTTGAATGGGCGACCAAATCAAAAATAAGGGGAGGTGGAACCCGTAAGGGTCTCTACACTAATAAAACGTTATGCGAACATTACACATTCATTGCTTACTACTTGAGTCTTGAGATACTGTAAAATAGGAAAATTCATAATAAATTCTGCCAAATAATGTCTGAATTCAAAGTAGGCAATATGCTCAAGTATGACCTTCATGTTCGGTAACATTTTTTGTTTGGATCAGCATGAATTAAAATATTAACAAGCAAGACTATGTTGAACATGGTCAGTATAAAAATTAATAAGCTACCTATTTATACTACATAGAATGAAAATTATATTTTTCTTGTGTTGATGGTCTGTTTTTCATTTAGGCTAAACACGCTGGCGGCTCGTGCCGACAAAATAGGTGAAGTGTTCCTACAGTATAAGATAGGGGCACTTCACCTCACGAGCCGCCAGTGGCTAAACATTAATAATGTATTGCTTCAAAAATATGCTTCAGAATTAAATTTTTTTCTATTTCGAGCATATTCAGTTAAATATTGAAATCTTCTATTTCAAAGATATTATAATAACAGACGGTCCCGCCTAATATTAAATGAAGTAATACACCAGCCAAATGAAACCATACACCTTCATAATACAATGAAGGTGTATACATTCTGTGTTCCGGCTGCCTAAAAAGTAGTCGTCATCTCTCATCATCACCCTCACATTACCCACGCACAAGCCCCAGAGCTCATGTGGGCATCACCCTCACAAAAATTTATTTTTCATGTAGTTCAGTGTCGTTCACATGTTTTTTATTGTGATTTTGCAGCTGAAACTGTGCAAGAACTAGATGCAAATCTGAAGAAGGCTGTTGATGTCATGAGAAATACCGACTTCCCAGTTACAGCCGTGGCTTCTGGAAGTGAATTATTTCTAAGGTTCATAACGTTAGCTGCTCTAGATGTCAAGGTGCGTAATCATCACTCTCAATTATCATTTGAAACCATAGGACTATCTAATTTTATTCGAATTTTTTCTTAGAAGTACTTACGATGAAGAACAAGAATCAAACTACATTCACCAACTCTCACCAGCGGGCAAAGAGTCATCTTTTTGCTTGTAATGCCTAGAATCAGTGATTAGTTTCTGTTTTTCTTATATATGTATACATGTATTATATTATGTACATTTTATTTTCATTTTGCACATGTGTATATAATTATGTAGGAGCGAATTGTTTGCTTTCCTTTTTTGGCAATAAAGTGAATTGAATTGAATCAAATTGGATGGATTTGAACGTTATGCTATAAAAAGGATGAAGAGAAACATTGAACCTTGAAATTATGGAATTGAATAAAGGCTTGAAAAATAATAAACTCATGATCAACTGGATTTCCAAATTGAAGTATCGAGAGCAGCCTTTCTTTCATGTGATGGTAAGTTATTATTTAAGTCAACAAAATATTCATACTCAATTTTATTGTTCCAGACATTTGCTGAATGTAAAAAAATAATGCTTCATAGAGGTGAGTTCTTCCTCAAGAAACTTATGGAAGCTAGAGGAAAAGTTGGCAAGCTGGCATCGACATTTATATTCGATGGAGCTGTAAGTAAAGTTTCATTCAAAATCATATCTAGAGGCTGAATATATGTTTTTTGTTTTAAACACTTGTGATATTGTTAGTCTATAATTTTGACTTTTGACGGACCGATTGCTGTAGGCCTAATTGGCTTTAAAGCCAATAAATATCATTTATCACAGTTTGATGTTGATCCATCTTCTTTTTGCTGGTTTTATTGTTAATTTCAAATGGGAACTAATCAAAATTGTCAATCTTCACCCTACTGTGTGTTCAATTTGATATTGATACTGATTTGAATAGTCGGGCCCCAATATTTGAAGTAGATGCGTACAGGTCCTTGTCACTCACTGCCAAAGATCCACTTCTCATTCAACATAATTCTGATTATCTTCACTTTTCACTGTGGTCTTCATTTATTTGTCCATTTTCTTGTGGTCTTCCATTAATTGCGAAAATTCATATTACTGTATATAATAAAATTCTGATGTTACATTAACATATTACTGTATAAAACATATTAAACAATACTGAATTAAAAGAAATTTTTAATCAACTTTGTGCCACACCCATTCTAATAAATGTTGTGCGATTTAATTACTCCACTCTGCACACTCTTTATGAACGACCAGTATAATTCGAAAATTATTTGCCCGATATTATTCAATTCTACCTTGCACTCTGAACAGCAAATTTCATTTGAAAATAATATTAATGAGATATTTGAAAATTCATATTTCTAACTCCACTTATCTGCTTCCCAAATAACTAGTTAGCTCATCAATAATCAAACTCCCGATGTTATTGAGATTGTTCTTATGATTGACTTTTTTTTAGAAAATACTGCTGCATTCAAAGTCGAGAGTTGTTCTTTGTGCAATGGAAGAAGCAGTGAAACAAAATAAGAGGTTCGAGGTTTATGTAACAAAATCGGCTCCGGATAGTAGTGGGTGAGTGCTTTTATTCCAAAAAATTAATGATTCTATTTTTACTGATAGTTATGAAATTATTGAAGTGATCAAATAGAAAATAGAAACGTTCTATAGTTACACAACTTTCAAATAGTAACACACTCTTTTGCTATAGTGCATTCCATGGTTAAGGCTGTGCATCAGCATTTAAAACTTCTTTATGGTGATATTTTTTAAGGTTTTAAGATTTGGATACTATCAAGCTATTAAAATGAAATACATTTCAAGCATGGAATTCTTGTGTAATGTACCTGTATCATGTATGGAATTCTTGAGTAATGTACTAGTAATGTATTGAACATAAATTTCATAATCTAACATTTTGTTGATAGGGAGCAAATGGCCAAGGACTTACAAAATATCAATGTGCCATGTACTGTTATATTGGATTCAGCTATTGGATATGTTATGGAACAAGTTGATATGGTAATGGTAGGAGCCGAAGGTGTTGTAGAGAGTGGAGGCATTATAAATAAGGTGAGTATCACTAGAAAATGATGAATATATTGACACATTTTTCGTTTATTTGTGTGAGATTAATGTTTTCTCGTGTGAATACTATTGTCATAAATAAATTAAATAGATAAGTAGAATTTTATTGTCATATATCTAGTCTTGAGACAAATGACTGACTTACTGCTTCTAAGTTCTCCTTCTCTACACACTCATCAATTAAAATAATCTAAATTTGGATAAAATAAAATATTATTTTTAATTATGAAGTTCAATTTTGTTGAATATAATATTGTAATTTGATTCAACAGGTTGGTAGCTTCACAATGGCTGTTTGTGCTAGAGAAATGAAAAAGCCGTTTTATGTTCTGACCGAAAGTTTCAAATTCGCCAGGCTCTATCCTTTGAATCAGAGAGATCTCCCAGATGAATTCAAGGTAATTAGCGATATTTTCCTTGAATAATTCAACAGATTTTGTAATATATCAAATTTGTGAATTAAGATTCAAATCTCTAATTCAATAAAAATCATCAATAATTTGCATGCTCCTTGAATAACTTTGATAATATGTTTACCATAACGTCAAGAAGTTAATCTCTATCGTGTTGGGTATTAACCTGAATTATGCAAGTTTTACCAATATTCAAAAATATTTGTCAGATGTGGTTGGTGTCCCTCTTGTAGTCTTACTTTGGTCTCTTCTCTTGTCTTTTCTCAAAAAACCAATCAAAGTTCAAAGAAGACTACAGAATATGAGTTTGTTAGAGTTGTCGTATTTGTATACCGTATTTAACGAAACGTTGTTGCTCGTATTCTTGTAATCAAGAGTTCTTAAAATATGCTTTTGCCTGTGTACAACGAATCTGATGCCAGCTTTCTGTGTCTAAAGACTCCTCTTTGCATTTTTGTGTACCTCCTTCCATCTTCCACCAACTAATAGTCCTCTTATGCATGCGACCTCTGTCTCAAGATAAAACGTCGTACATTTCCACATACAATGGAACAAATGAGCGCTTTTATGCACTGTCATTAGAAAATTCCACGACAGAATGATGGATCCCTCCTCTACTCCCCTTCTTTTTTTTGGAAATAGATAAATTTTTAAAAGTAGTAGCACAGGGGTTCTTATCAACGGAAAAAATTGAAATTGTATTGAAATCAACTTCTAAATAAAGCTTTTTAAATCAACTAAAGAAACATTCAATTATTAGCTTATTACCTGGTTGAATTAAATCTATATCTTATGTGTTCTATTTTACAGTATCCAGCCAGTATGTTGAAAAGCGATGTAAGTAAGCTGCATCCTTTAGTGGATTACACACCACCGGCTTATATTACTCATCTTTTCACCGATCTTGGAATTCTGACTCCATCAGCCGTCAGTGATGAACTCATAAGATTGTATCTGTGATTTTGTATTAAATGTTTTTCTAGTTATTAATCTATTCTTTTACCTTTATTATGTGTTCATACTATACATTAAGTCTCTTTTATGCACTGCATTTTCGATTTTGGAATGCTGGCCGCATCCTATACGGTACTTTTTGACTTTCATGATCCACGGTGAGGGTCGCAACAGTTGGGTGAGTCCTGCAGGAGGACGGTTGACCTACGAACGAATTGCAACCGCAGTGCGTTGTGAAAATACCTTAGAGGACAGTTGCACAAAAATCCATTAGAATTAAACCTTTGTTGAATGACTTCATTGTAGGTACCGTATTGAATTCAGACTTATTCATTGCTTTCGTCTTCCGCTGGATAGCATCATTTTTATGACCCTTAAATTCAATTGGGGCTTCGTGCAACCGGCCGTCAGTATTTGTAGGTGCTTTTATTCCGACAGTTGTGTTACGGTACCTATAATTTATTTGTTAAAATTGAATACAATGCATTGGCAATTTGTCAAGAGCAAGATAAGATTTTCAACAGCATTAATTTATTATTCTGTTATTTGAAACAGGAAACATGAATATGCTTTTTTATAAATACCTTATGTTATTCTCCCGCGGTACCATAAGGTCCATAACTCATCATTGTAAACAGATTCAAATTGACCGCAAAAGTAGCCTCCATGATATGAAAACAAAAGAAATATATAAAAAGTCTCTGGGCTATTTTAAATTATCTTATTTGAGGGGATTATTCCTCTTTGAACTCTCAAATAATTTATTTCTCCAAATTTATGAAATTTTGGCTCTGATGACTGGATAGTTTCTGTGTTTAATTTATAGATTTTTTGTAACGACTGGTTATGACTGTTTTATTTGTAACGATAATTTTCTTGGCTATCTTGTTAACTCAATTGATAGTTTGTTTCTTATTTGATTCGGTAATTTTAATAGAAGCAAATAGAATTCCTAGACGTCGACTGAATCGTGGAACTTCATAAACATGACGTGATTTCCGAAGGACAAACATCTTGTCTTGTTTGACTTCGCTGTCAATTTTAGGTTATGTTGACTTCTAGTCGGTATGCTGACGGTTACAATCTGATATTGGTGAAAATTTGACAGAAAGTGAAATGAAGCTGATATTTACAATAATTTTAGCATTAATTTGCACATTAGAAGTTCGTGGTTCATCTTTAGAAGTGGTCAATGATAATGAGTTGGTGAATCTCTGGAACTCTGAACAGTATGTTATTGTTTTGTTTGGTGAGTCATGCTTTATTTATGGAAATGAAATCTATCTCAATATCAATCATTCAACTATTCTTGCTAGGATTCAGTTTAAAATGTTCTAAATAAACCATTATTACAAGGACTATAGATAGCCTTTTGTCTGTCTTGAAGAAAGAAAGATTAAACAACTTGAGCTTGCTAAAACTCCAGATGGTCTTGGCCAGTTTAATCGGCTTGGGCGTCAACCGCCTTGGAGTCTGAAGCTCATAGGACGTTTGCTTCTAATATCAGTTTCCTTAGTTTATGTTTTCTCTACATTATCTACAAAATCACATTTTTAATAATAATAATGAATGATCTAATGTTTCCATAGATCAACAACATGTAACCCAATCACCGCAGCACAGGAGCACAAATAACTGTACACAAATATCGTACGTACAAGTTAGTTACTTAGTCAAATGTAGTATCAACTTCTTTCAAGGTGTGAATTATTAATTAAATCCCGTAGGTTCAATAGACCACATAGATAAAGTGCGTTAAGTGATAAGACCAGCGACCACATAATACAAATATGTATTATGTAGTCGCTGGATAAGACTAAGAAAACTCTTTGAAATTAGTACGAATTTTACAAGACTTATCTAGTGTGCTGCAATTACTAAATTATTTCTTTTATTCGTTTCAGCAAAAAAAGACTGCCAGGAATCTGAGAAATTTGAGACTGAAGTTTTAAAAATAAGAGAAGACCTAGTTGATTCTCTAAGCGCATGGGTTGTGAAAGCAGTCGATAGTTACCTATTGAGATTGTACAGTCCATCCAAGGAGCCAGCATTGGTCTTTTTCAGACATGGAATTCCTCTGCTCTATGATGGTAAGTGATCATACAATGGTAGATTGGTTTCAATATCCTCAATAGGTAGTCTAAAAATACCATAAAGCCAAGTGCTATTTTTCGATACCGTTTGTCATAATTGAATTTGAATATACCGTACCAATGGAAAACATATTGGTAACACCAATGTCGATTTCAGTCTTCATAGGTCTAGAAAAGGTGGGGTAATCTGTCAATTTCAACTCGGAAAGTATGAATTCTATAATGTAAAATTAATTTTAGCTTGCACCATGTAAAATATATCATGGAAGATCAAATCTTCAGGCTTTTTCTAAACATTGAGCAATTTTAATTCTAAACTTGTGAGCGATTTTGTTTGTTGTATTCTGCATCTAGAATTAACTCTTGCGTTTTGCAGGTGAGCTGAATGAAGAACTGATTCTAGAAACATTTATATTCAATAAGGAGCCGGCTGTGAAAGAGCTCACAGATGATAATTTTGAGCATTTAACTCAAGCAGCATCTGGAGCTACCACTGGAGATTGGTTTGTCATGTTGTAAGTACATTTACATACATTTTATGTATTTATTTTTTTCTGAGGATGCCCAAGTAAGTCTGTGCAGGGTGCACAATGTGCGTAGGTAATGAGGTGAGGTATTTCAGGCGGATCAGGAATGAGTAATAAATAAATGATTCATTTCCTAAAAACGAATACAAATTTATAATCATTAACTGTCATTAAAAAAATATTCCCCAATGTCAGTCTAGTCTGCGTTCTATTTTTAGCCAGCTCGTTCCGAGCATGCGTCCATGCACCCAGTGCTTTGGCTGTACTTATTAGAAAACTGGATCCGTAGACCACAGTTCGGAATTGAATTTCAAAAAAAGCGTCGAGAAAAATATTCAAATCAATAAAAAACATTTCGGTCAAATTGATGAAAAAAGGGTTCTATGTGATTCGTGTTATGTTTTTATTCTTCTTGACCCATATATCGTTCTATTTGCTTCACGTCTATCTTCTTAAAAATTGTTATGAGGAAAGAAGTAAATTTATCGTTTAAATTAGTAAATAGAGGTGTTTATGTAATAATTAATGTTGAAGTTTCATCATTGAGAAATTATTACACAAGTGTCCAAGTGTAAAATGAAACCATAGAGAAAGCATTACACTTGTCTAATGCTTTCTATACTATTTTATTCTTCAGCATCCTCATCTGTTGAATTCAATTTCTATCTTCTAAAAAACGTTTATGGTAAAAGTTTATTGCTCAAATTAGTAAATCAATGTGTTCATGTTTTGTTTCTGTTCTACTTGATCCTAAAACCACATCTACCTTCTGAAACAAATGAACTTTTAATTTTGTGTTGCAGTTATTCTACAAACTGCGTGGAATGCAAGCGCCTGCAAGCCAGGTGGGAGACAGTGGGCGCCAAACTGAAGACCAGAATGAACGTGGCTATGGTGAATCGTGAAACGACTGGGCGAGTGACGTCACGCAGGTTCGGAATCGTTGATACGCCCACGTTTGTTCTGTAAGTCTCGTTTTCTCATTGTTTTCTACCTATTTTCATAATATACTCTTCTCTTATTCATTGTTACACTAGTTTTTTTGTAATTGTTTAGTATCCGATACTGCTACTATTTATGGTCAATGTTTTTAGTAAAGCATCTAAATCACCTCTAAATCAACTATTTCTTTACTGTAGGGGCAAGTCATATTTAATGAAAATATCGTAATTATGATTGCAAATATCACTAGAAAATACTACCAATGAAGATGTAAAAGATATTGCAGAGAAAGACCCAATAATAAAGCTAGCATATGATGAATTAGACGGGTGCTACTATGCATCCGTCTTAAGCTTTTTCCTAACGACTAACCATGTACCTAGGTAGCACAGAATGGTATTAATGAAAAACTTTTATTTTAAACTCAAATAAAATGTTTAAAATCGGGACTTTCTACCACCTTTCATCAAAGTTCAAATGAAGAAGGAGCTGCTTTCCATATTTGATTACTCAGTGGAGGAAGTCAGAGTATTACTAATCTCGAGATGGTGGTTTGAGAGGGTAGATGAACTATTTTATTTTCGAATTACGACAAATCCATAAACCCCTTTCAAAGGAGATCAGTTATCAGTGTCAATATTTTATACTTATTTGATTGCTGTATACTTAATGAACCAATTCATCTATTTTCATTGCAACCACTGACCTGTGACTTATTTTTGGCCATACGATAAATAAATCACATCAGGTCAATGAAAATAGATGAATTGGTTCATTAAGTATACAGCAATCAAATATAAAATATCTGAATGGTATTAAAAACAGTTGGCTTCACCTCTAGCTGCTGTCTTCACTATTAAATATCTAACCTATCTTACCAAGCTATTAACTCATCGAATGGTCTAGGACATTTTTCTGTACTTGATTTGTAAATTCTTGACGGTTCTATAAAAAAATGGGTTAGTGTAGGCTAGTAATATCAAATTTCACATTAGTAATTATTGAGATTTCTGTTCTGTTTTTTTCTGGCAGTGAAGGTTGATTAATTGAATTTAATGTAACTTTTATAAATGATTGTTTGTCGGTTGCAGG
Organism: Laodelphax striatellus; assembly: GCA_017141395.1. NCBI lineage: Eukaryota > Metazoa > Arthropoda > Insecta > Hemiptera > Delphacidae > Laodelphax > Laodelphax striatellus. The sequence continues at coordinate 24,350,409 of CM029538.1, forward strand.
TTCCGTGCACAAAAGATGTATCGTTATAACATTCCAAAGTATGATATTGCATCATTCGTCACTTTTGCAACTGAATGGTACAGAAATGCACGCGCTGAGGCTGTTCCAGTACCCAAGGCACCTTTGTAAGTGTTTTTATTTACTTAATTATTAAGATTTTTGATTTATTGAGAAAACAGAGTAGATTACATATCAATGAAAATACAATGTTTGAACATAATATAACCTAATAATGTCAATGATATGAAAAGTTGAAATACAATAATAGAAACGAAAAAAATATAAACATAGAAGGAAATTGGATATTGCAATTATTCAATTGCTATTTAATCATAATAATCAATTGAACGAAATTCCTAATTAATAATGCTATAAAATACTCTGAAGACTTCCGCTACTGCGAATATTGACAACAGAATAATAGCTAGAAGGAAATTCGATGAATGCTGCTGTACAAAAACATATTGCCCGGGAATCGAACCCATTAATCGAATTTCCTTCTAGCTACTATTCTGTTGTCAATATTCGCATTAGCCGAAGTCTTCAGCGTATTTTATGGCATTATCAATTAGGAATTTCGTTCAATTAATTATTATAATTATAAAGAGTCCTGAGAATACCTGTGGGTATAATAATATTGCGAAACTAATGATCAAGATTGAAGTTTATTAGATTCTATAATCAATCGATTATAATTTTATAATCTATGATCAAGATTGAAGTTACTTGGATTCTATAATCTGTTCAAACCTTGAAGTGAAGTAAGCAATCTCAAGGCAATGCTATAATTCTATATGGGAGTCTGAAGACATTGCTAAAAATTTTCTGTTGAAAAGACGACTGATGAAATTTTCACAAATGAGTAAGAACTCTGTTTATCTATGCTTTAGTATCAATTTGATTCAGTTGAACCAAAATTTTTATAGACCAAATAATTTTTATAAGCTCTGGAATTATTGATTGAAGTGATGTTTGTGAACTTCAAAGACTTTTCAGTTTTCTCTGTAATGAGATAAGAATGACCCAATCACCATACTTTTTGAAGGTTGAACTATTGAAACAAAAATCAAGACGAGTGGAATAAATATAAAAAAACACCGAACATTAAAAGAATATTCTAAAAAAATATTTAAATTAGAATAGTGGTGTAAATCTAATATTAATTTAAAGCTGAACCTAGCGGAACCCTAAAGCTGATCACTTTATCTGGTTACAGCTTGTTTTTTTTACCGTTCATTGATAATGAATTTTCAGTTGCGAACTTGATAACAATATAATAATTAACGTTTCATTTCTGTCTTGATTGATAATATTGTCGTTTATGTTTCTTTTCTAGCGACGACCTCGTACAAGCGGTTGTTGATTATATGCTTGAGAATCCGATGATCTGGAAGATCGCATCAATGATTATTTCGATAATCGTTCTGTTCCTTGTGAGACGAAAGCTGACAGCAGTTGATAAGAAAGCGGAGAAGAAATCGAAAAAATCGAAAGAAAAGTCAAAGGAAAAGTGAATGGTGTACTTATCAATGCCTTACAACTTCTTGTTAACCTATCTGATGGTGTGAATGTGGGTTGTTTAATTAGAAAATAATAATATGAGAATGTTTGAAAAATTGTTCCTTGCTTGTCTTGAAATTGTGATTTTTCTTATAAGTTAGAAAAGATTGTCTATTTTATAATAAATAAAATTTTCATAAAATTTAAACTCAATCAATTATTTTCCCTGAGTTATCTTCTACTTTAGTGAGTATTATCATAGAGTAGGCTTCATTCAATATTGGGATGCTTGTTGATTAAATTAAGCTTTAAGGTCTCCGCCCACTACACCGTATCATACTAGGACCGTACGTTATAGGAACGGCACATGCAAGAAAGTATTGTTCACGTGTATTAATGTCTGGCAATGTCCACTGCACCGGTCCGTCACCGGACCGGCAGAATAATTTAACTTGTCGGAAAACAGCTGTTTATTCGGCAATCAGTAAACAGTGATTTTACGCAGCTGTTCTCCGACAAGTTGAATTATTCGGAATTGTGGACATTGCAAGCTATAAAACGCTTTGATCAATGTAGATTGGTTTCATTGGTACATTGGATCATCTCAATTTATTCAAAACGTTTAGAAGGCTTTCGACCGATTGCACGGAAGCCAATTAAATTTAAAATAACGTCGTAAAATTACGTCATTTGACGGAGCTCAAAAGATCTTGTTCTTCATACGCTCCATGTACTGTTTTATTGAAAAAATATCAATATAAAGGATCTTGTTGCATTGGTTCCGTCAAATGACGCCATTCCACGCCGGTTAAATTTAATTAGCTTTCGTGAAACAGGCTGTTGAAGTCCATTATAAATTCAGGCTTCAAAACGCATCGATCCATTTACATTTCTTGGAACGTTCAGGGATCTTCTGCGAAAGAGACATATTGAATACAAGATCCGATCTTCAATATGCGATTTATCCCATTGACTCAATCCTTTGAACGTTGAGGGCGTCCCTTAGAAATCGGGCTAGAAGCTGAGAATAATTCAATGGTGTATTGATGACCGCACAGGGAATAAGGGTGGGAGGACGCCCTAGTGAGAGGGGGGGAGCTTGACGAGAAAGTAAAGTTGGTGGAGAGTACATTAAAGGATCTGGAACAATGCCCGAGACCTGGACCTTTACTAGCTTGGCACACTGTCTACTCAAATCCACCGAGCTGCTCTTCCTGCGACAAAGCGAATTAATTTATCGTTGTCTTCGTCTCACTCATCCTCATCTTCTATATCCTTTCTCTTCTCTTCATCTCTGACTTTCACATCTTCTCTCTCTCCTATTTTCATCTATCTCACTTACTCTTTCTCTTTTCTTTATCACTCTCTCTCCCTTCTCTTGATCTCTCTCACTCTCATCTTCACTCTCTCCTTTATTCATCTATCTCACTCATTCGTTTCTTTATCTCTTCATCACCTCTTTCTTCATCTCTCTCTTTCTCTGTCTCTCTCACCTTATCTCTTCCTCTTTTTTCATACCTTCCTTCATTTTTAAAAACATTATTAGGTACAGTTTTAATTAATATTTGACTAACCTCACAAATAAAGAGTAGCCTAATTGTTGTTAACGGTATTTTAATCTTATTCATTTGTTACATATTATCTATATTATAAAAAAATTACCTATTAGTTTTGCATAACAATCTGAATAAATAGGTAGTTATAATTTACATAAATCTACCCCTACAAAAGTAATAGTATGAATTAACAAGGAATAAATAAAACTTAATTGCTTTTATTATGTTAAATCAAAGAGTAGGCTATATTACAAGTTATGTTACAAGAGTATGTTACTTGTAACATACTCTTGGTAAAATAATTACTATTCATCACATAGCCCACTCTGATTATTTCAGAATCAGACAAACATTAAGAGTAATTTGTAATGATTATTGCTAAGTTAGGCAGATCAATAAATTTATAAAAGATTAACTGAAATTCAACCCTGACAGTATGTGAAATACTCATCAGATAGTCTGATGATCTCGGAATCAGACAGGGGCGAATTTCGCATGGATCCCTTACAATGTCGGCTACATTGAGACGTCCACATTGTCTGATGAGCTGGCTCTGACAAGCTTACAATGGCAGAAAGCCGGCAACTATGCAGCAAAGTGCTGCGCTAGCAATTTCTCATTTATCATCATGCTGCCAGGCAAACTTGTGTCTCGAACTCTTGTCAAAGCTACTGCTGCGCTCTGTTCTACCATTCCTCAACTATCGTTGTCTGACGATCCTCTGTGGCGAGTCAATTAGTAGGCCTAGTCACTATAATAAAGTGTCTTCAAGGTACGTATTTTCAAATGCCTCAGTTTCGATTTATTGGAAGAAGGTAACTTACATCAAGTGCATGCGACGGTCATGTTGATCAAAACCGCTCCTCACTAAACAATTATCATTTTAAAAAATCAAGCAATGAATAATATAGACTTTTTATTGTTATCAAGTAAGAATAAACATTCTACTTCTACTGTAAATCAGCTTGATTCATCCTATTTTAAGAATAAGAATAAGAATGTTTATTTCGCCAAAATTACATAATTACAAAACATGAATGATACATACAAGATGCATAATAAAAATGTAAATTATAATAGATCCAAATGATTTGGCACAGCCAGCAAAGTTAAACTTGTGCGCTAGCTGTGAGTTCATAGAGCAAACAGTACGAAGTAGCCTATAGCAATACTGAAAAATGAAAAAAAAAATATATATATAGTAATGCTTCTTATAAATAATACAATGATAAGAATTGAATAATTTCGTGTTAAAACTAATTATACAGGCGATAACAAAAAACAAGTCATACAGCCTACATTTAAATCTTTCAAATGTAGACTAACGAAGAAAAATGCAAAAAAGAAATGAAATTTTCAGAAAGAAATAAATTTTTTTTATTAAATTAATAATTTATTAATTATTATAATCCACTTTTTTATCCAACTCGCATTACATATTTACATTTTTCATCATAAGTGTACCTATACCTAAGGAAAATTGCTTGCTGCATAGGAAATTGCTTAGAAGCTTCATACCTAAAAGAAAATTGGATGAATGAGTTTAGAAATTATGTAGGCCTACTGTTCCTTTATTACCCTTAAAACCCATGAGACGACACTGCCTTTTACTGTTGTATTTTTTTTTCTTTTTTTATATAATTGGGTTGGGCTTTTTAACCCTTAGCCACCGCGACCGTACCTAATTCGATCTTTTGTGGCATCCCCTCTTTGGCTTATGCCATGTTCCATAATCCAAGGCCAGAGCAAAATTTACTCAGGGCCTTGAAGTCCAGTTCTCTTGCCTCCTCTGGTAGGAGGGTTGCCTTCCAAGAAGTCTCCTCCTCATTTGCAAGAGTGCTGGACATTCCAGCAGCAAATGTTCTGCTGATTCTGTTTCTTCTAAGCAGAATCTGCATTCATCATTCTGACATAGTCCCTTCTTCCGTAACATATACCTGAATGGGCCGTGTCCTGTCAGGAGGCTTACTATTTGCCTCAGCTCCCTCTTTTCCAGGCTTATTACATTGCGGGAAGCCTTTGTTGAGGGTTTAATCAACATTTTTGATTGTCGTAGTCCTTCTGTCCTATTCCAAATCAAAACCTTCTTTACTGTTGTATACTAGGTAGCTTATTTTTCTCATTAATTCCTCATATAATAGCAATTCTCCATGAAAAGTTTATTACTTTAGGAAGTAAGGAATTAAGAAATAAGGAAGTAAGTGCACAGTGAAAGTGAAAGGCAGTGGCGGCTCATGGTTTTTAAAGTAATAAAAGAACCCAATAATTGAAATATTTTAGAAAATACTACAATATTTTCAAACTCAGTCATCCAATTTTCCCCCAGGTATAAAGATCCTACTATATGCAGTTTCTGAAGTAAAAGGTGAATAATATCTTAATATGTAATACAAGGTGGATTAAAATAGATTGTAATAAGTAGGAAAAATCAAGCTGATTCACAATAGATAACTTGATTGTTATCAAGCTTAGCTTGATTAGCTAAGCTTAGCTTGATAACAATAAGAAGGTGATATTGCTGATAAATGATCAATTTCACTAATAAAATAAAATCTATCATTAACTTTTAATAACTGTAAAAACAGAAGGCCTCTTTGAAGAATTAATTGATTTCAATAATAAATATACTATACCGGTACCATATTAATGAAATGAACATTATAATGAGACGGTTAAAATTGATGGAAAAATAATTAGATATGATGTAGAGACTTAACAAAATCTTGAAAACCAATAATTAAGGTCATATTTTATTTGAAAACTATGAATAACTGGCCTTTATTGAGTTTTGTAATTTTTTAGACAAAATTTGTATTTGAAATTAAAATTTGCATCTGAAGATTTGTATCTCATATTTCAAGACTCCATAAGTACCTCCAGAAATTGGAATATTGACTGTATAATGAAAACACGATAGTATGTGCAATTGACTTGATGTAAAAGAGGGATCATACTCTATCAGACTAAAACTTCTTCACTTTCTCTAAATCCAATAAATTTTTCAAATACTGTACACAAGAAACTTATTCGATTAGTGTTCTAATGTTAAGTATACTAATTTGTCAATCATTCTTGAAGAACCAATGAAAAGAATGCTTTCATTTTCTTTATTCTGTAAGCTTACACTTTGTTTTATATTATCATGTATGAAAGTTATACTGTACTATATATTATATACTTTTATGTATTAAGAACTCGCTCCTCACTCACAGGCAGTTGTCCATGTGAGGAGCCTTTTCCAAATGTATTTTTGCTGTACACTGTATTACACGAAGAAGAATAAATATAATTAAATTTGAATTTCTTCACTCCATAATTTCAACAAATAATTTAGCCTACAGTAATGAGAATGTCATAAATTGTTGCTGATATCGAAATATCACTTTCATATTTTAAGTAGCCATTATATCTAGTCACCATCTGAGCAGCAACTTAATCACTCAGCCGCATAACCTCTTATCTGCTGCAGCTCCATCCACTTGCCATCAAATACGTTGTTTCACCGGTTGACAGGAGACTGCGTTTAGTCACCTGGGCTCAGGTGATATCACGGAGGCTTGCTCACTTATCCTGATTGGAAATCAGCCACTTCACTCTCACTCTGACTCTGCAGTAGACACTGAGATATCTAGAATGGATATCACCTTCAATCACTGCCTTAATGTGTAGGACTTTTCTAAATTTCCACTGTATAATTACCTCCACCTTTTTGAAATTTACCTCCACCATTTTTTCGTCATCCAAAAGGCCTCTACTGAGTTGTGTGATCCTTTTTTGAATTTCCATGCTCTATTTACACCCACCTTTTTGGAATTTTCATTTTTTGAATCACAATTTTCTCGACATACAAATTGTTATTGCAGTGGTGAACACCACCCCTAGAGCGCATGGCGCACTAACCCACAAACCATCCCCCCCAGCAAACCCTTTTACCCAAAAAACACAAAAAAAACATGTGAAACAGAATAAGAGTGAAAATATATGAATATACTGAAGGTATATGCTAATTGAAGATTATAAAAATACATTTTTAGTGCTGAAATGAAATAAGTATAATGTTATCCCAATTTTTGAATGATTGCTACACAAAAAATTCTTCCTCAATAAATTATATTATTACATCTAAATGATCTTATCTGAGAATGCTAATGATAAGAACTCTATAATGTAGTCTAATGGACTCTATAAAGGACTCAATATGTACCTTGCTACTCTGCAGCTACATATTGAATTTCTCAAAAGAATTTAAAAGTGTTGTTGAATCTTTTTCAAGTTCTTGGACAAGACTTATTGTCAAGAATTAAAAACGTTTTGAAACTATTTTCTATTATTCTATTGAATGAGAAATTTGAGCTTGTAGGCTACATATTAGGGATGGATTCAGAAGTAATGGACTAATGAACAGGAATAATTTCTGTGGAGGAAGCCATGAAATATTTACGGGGGGTCCGGGAGTCCTCCTCCAGGAAAAAATTTGAAATAGCCTTTCATTGCCAATATTTATCTGTAGGTTGACACTTCAGACAGATAATTCTTTGCTTTAGATAACTCAAAAAGTGAAAATGCCACTGCAATATTTAATTCATACTAGATGAGAATTCACACAACATTCCTGTCAAGTTAATGAATCACCCTATTTGGGGTAATGACATATTTTGATAAAAAAGTGTTAAGGAATGATTCTCCTCCATTCTGATGAGTCTGGTTTTGAAGAATAAAAATAATGAAGACTGCAGCGCAGAAAAAACCGTTTCCTTGCAATTGATAACCTCAGTGATACGACTTTATAGTCAGAAATAATTGGTCGCTGCGGGAATAATGTTATACAAGTTGGGGCACTATAACCAAGCAGCTTACCCTATTCCCCAGTGTTCGAGATTTTCATTGCAGGTATAATTATTTCAGGCTCTCAACCATATTGATCTATTTCTTTCTCAGGATGAAAATCTGCGGATGGCTTTGTATGAATAATAATCAGTAATTGAATTAAATATTGATTGAAATTATTTAAATAAAAAATTATTCAAATAAAGAAATGAATCCTGATTATGAAATTTACTGTAATTAGTTTTATACACATAATTATCCTCATTTAAAGGCTGAAAATTTACGAGTTGCTTTATACGATTGTAACAATAATTGTTATCATAATGAAAATCATTATTGTTATCCACATATCCTTATTTCCCTGCTGGAAATCTACGTGTTGCTTTGTACGAATGTTATCATGGGTTTCATGGAGTGCCTCTCTGGTACCATAAATAATTATATTCTCTACGTCACAACCGATCTCCTAATTTGGATCCTTTTCGAATATTCAGTCTTAACAGGAACAACTTCAAAGAGGTCAGTTTTTGCAAATGACGTAGGTAATAAAATAGGTTGTTCTAGGAAACATGCGGTTGGGGTTGAAAAATTTATTAATTATGATTACAATATTGCAATAATATTGTACTGCACTGTCCAGGGGGTAAACAACACACAACAATATTTTATCAAATCACTAATTAGCTAATGTGATTGCCATCAGTGTGTAGGCTTACATGTACTTTGATAATCTAATGAGGCTATTGTGATTGTCTACCGCATCGCATGTAGTGTGTTATTCAATAATTAATTAGGCAGAGCAATAAAGTTTATTTGATATTTTCAGCAAGGATTATTTAAATACATATGTTATTATCAATGTATTTGTCAATAACGAATCTGTTGATATCAACATTAAAACCAGAAATACATTCTCACACTGATGCTACATCAGAACCGACCTCCTAGTTCGGGTCCTTTCAGAATATTAGGAATTATCAGAATATTTAGATTTATCCGAATATTCAGAATTATCAGAATTATCCTGAATATTGCGAATAATCTTTAACAGAAGCAGTTTCAAAGTGCTTAGTAAGTTACAAGATGCATAATAATTCATTATTTTGCATATTGTATGATTATTTTTCAACTGAATTATTAAATTGTTCAGCCGAAATGCAGCCTACTTCTATTGGAACATGAAATTCTCGTTATTTTTCTATTGGAACATGAAATTCTCTTTGCTTTCATGTTCATTGACAGACTCTTGGAGACAAATGGACGCTCTGATATGGACGATAAGAAGAGGGTGGAGGATTTATTGCAGATCATGAAGTAATTCACTTTTAGAAACAAAAATTTTGGATGGAAACTCCAGAATACTTCGAACTATACAAGATTGTTCACTGTACGATTCTGTACTGTTCATGACAAGTACATTGTTGGTTATCTGACAGGCAAGCTCCTGGGACTTAAATGCAATATTGCAATCAGTTTAGCAGATTAATCGTGCCCTTCTGAGACATTCCAAGTGATTGATTATTGACCCTAATTAATTACATCGTGTTTGAAAATATGTGTACGAATATATTCGATATCGACCTTGAAGTATGATTTTTACAATGATTGTCTTATCATTCTGGGAGAAATTTCAATCGAGAGATTTCAATGTTGTCTATTTCTCATATAAATTTTTACCTTTCTAAAATAAATCTTGCTTCGGCAGAGCATATACTAGAATTGGAATTCCACAATATACCATGATTTGTGTGTATAAACCTGTTGGACGCGTTTCTAGGCATTTCTACTGATGTAAATATGAAAGCTTATACACATAAATCTTGCTATATTTAATCAACTGTTCAAGAATTAGAAAAATTCATAATATTCACTTCTATTCAAATGTATTCGAAACTATCGTTATCCTGTTCACAAAATTCATGAAATAATAAAACTTATACATAAGAGTATCGACGTAGCAAAGAAAAAATATTACTTTGGGTTGCATATCCATTCTTTTTTCTAGTGATAGAATTACACTGGACTTTAGAAAACTTTTAGAAGAAAAAGATCAGAGTCTGATGAAGTTCAAAATCATGAACACTTCTCGTCATTTGTCGTTTATAGAATTGTGCAAGCAAACAGAATCGTTGTGAGCATGCAATTTCGAATAGCCTGTCAGGCGAAAATAATTCACAAAGTCAACAGTTTTCAAGCGCTACATTGTAACCTGGAAGCCCTATATAATTCCTGTATCCTGCCAGGAGTCTCCTGTATTGCTGTACTTGCTCATAATTAGATGGACCTCGAAAACTGCTGACTCTGCTTTCTATGTACAAAGGAGGTGTTTACTTTCGAGTCGGGCTGACCCCGCTGCACTGATACCCTCCTTCACAATACACCCCCTTCCAACTCCCCCCCCAAAACTTGCTTACTAGCTTCTGGTTTGTCTCGCCTTCTGTTGGATATTGGAGACTGGGTTCTGATATAACTGCGATCTCGTTGCGGTGATGGCGTGAAAACAGACTCGTTTCAACAATAGTGTTGGCAGTAGGAATACAGTCCCAACAAACACGTTTGGTGCAGTTTTCTCTTTCTCTCTCAATGAAACTTGGCATCAATGCTCCTCATATAAACAATGCTGACTTCTTGACGTGAATCGGACTATAGAATTCAAATTATTTTTACTAGAGACGTTTTACAGAAATTATTGGAAATGAAATAATTTTCTTAATGTGACTTCTCTGTTAAGAATGTCAGCTCTAGAAAATTATAAGCATTTTATTTCTTGTGAAACTAAAAGAAGTACGGGAACTTGGAAACCTATGAAACAGACTCATGAAATTCCTAATAACTCATGATTTAAAAACAATTTTTCAAAGCCTGTTCTTCTTTTGCTAGTGGTTTAGGATAATCATATTTACAAACTTAGTTGAATTCTGTATAAATATTGTTACATTGTTGATGTAGTTTCAAAATTACACATAGTGTTAACTAGTTGAAATTAATCTGAGGTTGGGACAGATGGTTGTTTTTCCTTCTCTGGGTATCTGCTCAATCAATGAATGAAAAAATGAAACCGCCAGCATATTCTAGATTGTTTAATTTTTAGTGTGGTGGTGAATTATGACATCAGCAATGAAGTTGGAATGTGCGTGGTGAGCCAAGTGGCAGACATTGGAGAGGAGTGGGGGGAGGAGGAGTGTGTTACATAGCATAGGGGTGTTGTGTGATGATATGTGGGTGATGTGACATTTTTGGGGCTGTAATTTGATGTGGGCTGTTTTGTTTGCGACAAGATATGAGAGAAGGGCTCTTGGGAGAGTGGGTGAGACAGAAGAATGGGGAGGAAAAAGAGTAGGAGGAGGAGGAGGAAATAGAGGGAGAGGAGGAGAAGGTGTGGTAAGAGGAGAAGTAGGTGGAGGGGTGGTCGGAGAAGGAGGAGGGCATGTTGGAGAAGGAGGAGGGGATGTTGGAGAAGGAGGAGGAAGAGAAATACTAGGATGAAGGAGAGAACGAGGAGAAGGAGGTTGAGAAGGAGGAGGAAGAGGAGAAAAAGAGGAGAGGAATGAGAAAGAAGAGGAAAAGGAGGAGAGAAGAGGAAGAAGAAGTTGAAGAGGAAATGGAAAAGAAGAATGGGACAGAAGAGGAAGAGAGATAGAAGGAGGGAAAGAAGTGAGAGGAGAGGATTAGGAGAAAAGATGAACCATTAAGGAAAATAAATAAGTGAGATCGGAGGAGATGAAGGAAAATGAAGGTGGAATACAAATGGAAAAGGGTTAAAAGATGTGGGTGAGAATAATGAAGAAGAAGAAGAAGAAGAAGAGAAGAAGAAGAAGAAGAAGAAGAAGAAGGAGAAGAAGAGAAGAAGAAGAAGAAGAAGAAGAAGAAGAAGAAGAAGAAGAAGAAGAAGAAGAAGAAGAATAAGAAGAAGATGAAGAATCCTCAGGAGGAGGTGGAGAATGAATGAAAGAGAATGAAGTTGACGAGACAAAGTAGGAATAAGTGAGAAGGAGAATAGGAGAGAAGGAAGGAAAAAGAGAAAAGAAAGATGAGATAATGAGGTTGTGACGTTGGAGCAGGTGAAAATGTGTGGGTAGATCAAAAAGAGGTTAGAGTGCGTGATAGGAAGAATGAGGGGAGTTACAAGAGGATGATGAAGAGAAGGAGGAGTAGAAATACGAGGAAGAGGAGAAAGAAGAGAAGATAAGAGAAAAACAGAAGTTGAGGAGTATAGGGGTAGAGAAGGAAAATAGAAGAGGATGATTAGGAGAAATAGAAAAAGAACTAGGAGAAGAGGAGGAAAGAAATACGAATAGGAGAAGTAGAAAAGAAGAGATAAAGAGGGGTAGGGAAGTAGCGAAGTAGGGGGTGGAAAAGAGAGATCCCGTCACTATTTGCTTTTCATTAGCTGACGTGATGAGTCAAATGAACATGAACACAGTATATGTCTAGTATATTATATACGCGTTAACACACTCATTACATATATGTATATACTGTGTGATGTGTTGATGATGTCTGTGTGTAAGTAGCAATGCAAGTTGAGAAAGTTTGTACATTGAGTGGGAGTTGGTGTCTGTTTATTTTTGTCGAAGTTTTCTAACTTTGTTTAGCTACGCTACAGCTCATTAATAGAGCGATGAGAAATTCGAAGAATAATTAATTGACAATGTAATGTTGTCGCAATATTCATGAGTTCGTGATGAGCGTAATTTGTAGCGTATTGTGGAATAATTAAGGTGCACAGCAACAGCATCGTTGATCGTTGTCTGCTACATTATTTCAACAAGAAGAGAGATTTTCATCGAGTGGGAAGTTACTATGCGCCAATGCTTGCTAGTATTTCCATTATTGAATTCGTAGGAACATAATAGATTGCAGAGATGTTTGTTTGCTTTATCATTATCACCTCAGTTCAACAAATAATACAATATTTTGGGAAGAAAAACAGCCAATTGCTTGAAACTTCTTCAATTCCTGGATAGAGTTTCATGAATATTTGGGTTGAATCCAAATTTCTACTTCTATCATTATATTCTCTAATATAGTACTGTACATTGAATTATTGTGGTATTATAAATGACATTCATAAAATCATAGTTCATAAAAAAGTTCATAAATAACTAGATGCCGAATAAATGTCATTTATGTTACCATCAAACTCTGATGTCACTATACTGGATGATACTAATCTCAAGAATAAAATAATGTGAGTTCCCGTACCTTTTAAGAGTCTACGTATATTAAAATCAGCTACTCCCATAAATATTATAAGCTCTATGAAACAGGTAACATGCCAGATAATTTCTGAGTTATTATTGTGATTCTCAACTTGCATTGTAATATTCTTGTAATGGAATCGAAATATTATATTCATTTGTTTTGTTTTCTACTATTTATATATTTTTATCTCGTCTCATACCTTCACTGATCTTCAAACATGATAATAAACATAGCAATTGAACTGTTTGTTTTTTCAGATTTGTTCCTATTAAATTCGCAGATTTGACGGCTAGTGAGATCGGACTTCCCATGTACGATAAAGTAAAAGCCTCATGTTTGATAATAGTAGCTTACTGTACATAGGCTACATCAGCTATGATCGATGTCAATAAACTTGTGACAAATAGAGGTAAAAAATAGAAATCAGGATAAAAAGTGGAAAAGCCTGTTTCCTTGAACTGAGCTACAGCGAACTCTGAGATGGAGTATTTTCTGGCTCTGTGCATGTGTACCGGAGGTACACAGATGCTAGCAAATAAAATACTTTTTTAGTGAATTGGGCTCCTCTTCACTTCCTCTTATCTCTTTCTCTCTCTTCCTCCCTCTTCTCTCTCTCTCACTTCTTTCTCATCTCCCGGAAGGAAGCGTCGTGGCAAATGGAGAAGAATGGTCACTGCTCTTCTGGGATGTCCTATTTCATCATCAGGCCACTGTGATACGCGGCCGGTATCTTCTTTTCTACAAGAAAAAGCTTTGACTTGGCAAAGTAGGATCTATTATTTTCGCACAAGGTGCGGTGCCCACGAAGAATCACACCAGATTTTGTTAGTGTCAAGGGCCGAAATTGAATTCTATTGTGATTGACTATCAACAGTTTCAAAAGAGTGAACAAGCGTCCTCACACAGTTTGACAATTATCTGACAAGAAATTATGACAAATTTTATTGAACGGGTGATAAAAAGACGGGTAACATGAAAGTTAAGTGTTTTCGACAGTAGAATGAAAGCTGAAAATATAGTTTCACCACATAATAGCTGAGAATATATTGAAATTATTTTACGAATTTGCAAGAGCTACTGTTTGAAAGCAAATTACAACAAAATTAAGAGTCAAAAGCTTGTCAAGTACAGGAGAAGAATATTAATACAACTAACCATACATGAACCAGTCTCTGGTTGGAAAAAATATATATTAATAGAAAATAATCGAAAGCTTCCATTATACTGTACATCTAACTACCAAGAAACAAGCCTGAGTCAAGTGGGGATCATCCTTAGCAAAACATAACCATATTACCTCTTACTCACTACATCTCACTTTACTCTATATTGCTAGCCTCTATTCTCTTTCCTACCATTCCTTATATTAGCAAGAAACTCTTCAAACTAAAACTTTACAGTTTTTCAGTTCATTAAACCATATCTTGTATTTTGAACTCTGGAGATTGTGTTGAGCTTCAAAAATTAGTTTATAACTACGATAATGACATCCACAATTCGGCAATTGCTTTTCAAGTGGAATTTTATAGCACATCTAGCACTTTGCCAGTGACATTCTAAACAGTTTTCGGCGAAGCACTATGAAGCACGAAGCTCATAAGTTGTTTGAGCAAAGTTTCGCGCGCAGATTGCATGCTGGATGAGGAGCAGGAGGAAGAGGAAGAGGAGGATGATGAAAAGGAGGAGGAAGAGAAGAGAGATGGTAGGAATTGGTGGAGTAGAAAGAGAAGAACGAAAAGGAGAAAGAAGATGTGAAGGAGGGAGGTGAAGGATGAAAAGGGAAAGGAGAAGGAGAGTAGGAGGAGATGAAGGACGATCAGGTGGATATGGTGGGGGAAGGTGGCTGAGAAGCAGGAGAAGGAGAAAAGGAGGACAAGAAAGAGAATGAGGAAAAGCAGGAGAAGGAGGAGAAGGAGGAGAAGGAGAAGAGGAGAAAAGAAGGAGAAGAAGGAGAAGGAGGAAGAAGAAGGAGAAGGAGGAGAAGGAAGAGGGAGGAGAAGGAGGAGAGAAGGAGGAGAAGGAGGAGGAGAAGGAGGAGAAGGAGGAGGAGAAGAAGGAGAAGGAGGAGAAGGAGGAGAAGGAGGAGAAGGAGGAGAAGGAGAAGAAGGAGGAGAAGAAGGAGAAGGAGGAGAAGAGGAGAAAGGAAGAGGAGAAGAAGAAGAAGAGGAGAAGGAGAAGAAGGAGAGGAGGAGAAGGAGGAGAAGAAGAAGAAGGAGATGGAGGAGGAGGAGAAGGAGAAGGAGGAGGTGAAGGAGAGAAGAAGGAGAAGGAAGAGAAGAAGGAAAATGAGGAGAAGGAGAAGAAGGACGAGAAGGAGGAGAAAGAGGAAAAGGAGGAGAAGGAAGGAAGAAGAAGGGAGAGAAGGAGGAGAAGGAGGAGAAGGAGGAGTAGAATGAAGAGAAGGAGGAGAAGGAAGAGAAGGAGGAAGAAGGAGGAAGGAAGAAGAAGGAGGAGAAGGAGGAGGAGGAGGAGAAGGAGAAGAGAAGGAGAAGGAGGAAAAGGAGAAGGAGAGAAGGAGAGAAGGAGGAGGAGAAGAAGGAGGAGGAGAAGGAGAAGAGGAGCAGAAGGAGTGGAAGGAGGGACAAGAGTAGTAGCACTAGAAGTGTGTTCTGCAAATGATGTTTCTATTCTTAGCCTGCTCTGGAGGAATATAATATAGTTGTGAGCTCTAGTTTGCAAAAGTTTCGAGAGTCGACAGAACAAGTTGAGCCCCGGCGGTGTAATGATGACGAAAAAGGAGCATACTCGAGCAATTCACAAGTCGTCATCGTGCACTGCACCACTAACCCTCCCATTTCAGACCACTCGCAAGCGCTTGTTGAAGTTGGTGTGCTTTCATCCACTTCAGCTCGAAAAATGTGCGAATTGTGTCGTGAGTTAGCTGCGAAATTGATGAGCTCAGTATTTATTTTTTGGTGCCAGGTTATTGTACTTGAAAGTTTCGTGGATGAGAGATCCTAAACTGGAACTTTCTACTAGTTGAATCACCGTATTACTTCATGATATCACAGTACAACACTTTTACGGTATCCTGTTAGAATATTGTAAAGTATATCTCAATCCTGGTAGATGAGGCGAAAATGTTCTATTTTTCAAGTTGAGAATAGTTATTCTTTGATGGAGAGGGAAATACAGGTGAAGTTCAATTTTCAAGATTAACATTTCTACGTTTTCTTCATCATAAAAAATCATCATCATTCCATATATTTTGAAGATGGATTTTTTGATCCTCTTCACTTCGATCGAGTTTTGATTCATCAGGTTTCATGATATCAGGTTTCATCATATGAAATCTTCCAATACAATGTTCTAATAACAACATCCATGGTGGGTATGGTTAAAATGTAACAAAATTGAAAATGATGTGTAAGGTGTTGGTATATTGAGTTATTTCACATCAATTACCTGATCTATCAGTTGCTCAATCAAACAAATTGCTCAGAAATTAATTTTCCTATGAACTTTATGTATTTGATGAAGAATGGTGTTTAGTAAAATGTATTTGTAGAATATTTGAATGATCTTTAAGCTGACTTTTGTAATATGATCAATTTTCAATCTCTCTTATTAAATCTATCAAACCTCTACATACATTGATGCCAATCTGTTAGTAGCCTAATAAATATCAAGAATACATAATTATAAAATGGATCGGAAGTGAATTCGGGATGATGATATATGGTATCGTCCGCCATTTTTATTTTCTCTGCTATTATTTTCACTCCACCATTTTTAACTGATATTTCAATAAATCCCTCCAGTGTAATTGACATTTTGTTGCATGTAATTTGACAAAAAAACTTTAGTTTCTATACAAAACAACCTCCAAACAAGAAACAATAGGCATTCTACACCAAACTATAATAATAACTCTTAATTGTTTGATCGTTTGCAGGCCGACCCATTCTACGTAGCAGGCCTGTGATTGGTCGAGAGCAAAGTCAAGGCACTCCCACTAGTATCGCCTCAACTTGTCGCTCCGCCCAATAGTGGGCGTGCTCTGTTTTGACCAATAGCAAGCCATCAACGCTCTTTCAGTTTGTAGGCGCTCACTCTGTCAACTAAAAATGTTTATTGTATTAATGTTAACAAATAATATTCTTGTGTATTGCATTCAATTCTAAATTCCATTTGTATATGGACTATTTTACTTCGTATTTTAGAATATACATATTAAGCTGTATTACTGCATTATAATGCATAGCCTACTGCTGTATACTACATTGATTATTAGTGATGTGCTGTGTATCAGTTCCAGCTCGATTGAGGTAATAGTGTGATAAGACTATATGATTAAACTGCCAATAATTTGAAGTAAGCAATGAATTATTACCACACCAAGTTGTAACAATAGCTTTTTTGGAATTGATACAACCAATAAAGACTAGTACCCTTACGTAATTGTTCACAATAAATCTACAACGACTTTATAGTGTAAAAATATCTCACAAAAATGAAAGTATTTCTATTCATTGATTAAACTTATTAATAACTGCCAACTTGATATTCAAATTTTTGTTATTGATTTGATAGATGAGACAACGATATCCACCAGAAAATCACCATTCCCGAGACGAAGAATTTCATTATTTTGGTGGAGACAAAATATGAATGATGAAACCAGAATGAATCTGTTTCAAAGTACTGGATTTATTTATTTTATTAATACCAATTTTACCAATTTTCGAGACAGCTCAAAACAAAATCCTGTTTGCTGACTCAAATAAATTCGATGCTTCCACCAAAATGTGCTTGTAAAATCTGGATAAATTCATAACTGCCAGCGTAAAATGTGAGATACAGCTCATCGGGATTAGCTATATCATTTTCTACGCTTATTAATTTGAGAGGATTATTTTATCTCAATTCGCATTACTTCAGTACGTTCCATGAAGAGTGCTGTCATAAACTCGATTTAATGTTGATTAAGAGAAAATTACTCTCATTTGGGAATGGACAATTCAATTCATACAGACTACGTTTTTTTGATCAATCTTCAAAACTCATTCTCTACTTCCATACTTGGTCGATTTTTGCGTGCTGCACAGCATGCGGCCAATGCTTCAGCATAATTATGCTGCATGCTTGATTCGCATACACAAAACAAAGTCGACCAAGTATGAAAACTGAATGAGTTTTGAAGATTGATATGTATGGTATGTTTGAATTTAATTATTGGATCATCCATTCCCAAATAAAAGAAATGTATTCTTTATCGGAATTGAATCAACATATGGGATGTACTTCAATTACCTACCTAGGGAATGTACGTACTACCAGTACCTAACATTTCCTGTTACAAGTAATTCATCAATTTTCACAATATGAGTTTACGAAAATTATAATTATGAACAATAACTTTAATAACATTAGACTTATTATTGAATATATTCTCCAAAAAACAGGAGCTCTGAAATATAGCTTTTCAAGATTATGAAAAATCCCATCTGTTATCATTGTGGTGGTCATATTTCATGTGGGATCCTTCCTCTTAACCCAATCTCTCACCTACCCTTGTTTACTGACTCCTCTGTTCATGATCGACTGAAGAGGATAATACCAGACCTATCACATCACACAGAGATTGACAGGAATGTCGAGTCGAATCCTTGTTACATCAAAGTCGAGTCCTTGTTGTCAAACGTCTGTCAGCATCTTCAATCCCAAGCTGTCAGATCTGAGTTGATCCGTTGAGCTTATTTGGTGACATATTGACAGCATATCGAATGCATACCACTGGAAAAGACGTAGCCTGCCTGTAGTCTCCCGAACGAGTCAATGTGGCCAATTTGAACAGCTCTGAAAAAATTACGGTTGTCCCTATATTTAATTTGTTGATTATGAGAAATAATATGAGAGTAATAAGGTTATCAAATTATACTGGAAATGTAATTCTATAACAGTGATCCTTTATGCTTGCTGTACCATTGTTTTACATATCAATTTTCAAATTGAGATAAAACAAGAATAGTTAAAGAATGATTTAAAAGAAATACAATTTAATTTTCTTAAAGAGTGGTTGTAATAACTCTTCTAATTGATGTAAAAATAAAGATGATGTACAATAAATCTTCAATAAATTTCAGAATAAGAGTTGATGGTAATCTTTCACGAGGATTTTCCAGCTCTCTAAATGACCCAGTTTTTCAAAGATGTAGAAAAAAGATATGGAACTTTCTCAATTATTTTCATTTGAGAAGAGTTCTATCCACGAGTTATGGTGATAATTTTGAACTTATGATAGATGATATATTCGCTATATTAGTACTATGTAATAGCACTATTAATAGGTTTTGTTGACTAGATTATGAACCTTATGATCAAGTTAGTGTATTGATTGAGAGTAGACGAGTAAAAGTAAGATGAGATTGCATTCACAATCATTATTCTATAAATATTACAATTTTTGGAGACTAAATTTGATTTTTATTTTAAATTTGAGTTGGCCTATTGACCAATATACAGACAATTGCTAGAGTAAGAGCGGTTTTCAGTTGAATGGCTGAATTTTTAAATATCATCACTGTTGTTAATTTGAAAATTAAAATGATCAACTATTTTTTATAAATAATTAATTTTATTTAAAAATGACAATGCATTATCAAGTTACCGCAATCTTTAATAGAATTTATAGATTCATGAAATTTTTCCAGATACATCCGAAAACTTTTTCAAAACACTAGCCTCATGCCATGTTTGCCATTCACTTTCGGATGAGGCTAGCGGGGTGTATCTGAGTAGGCTGGCTACCGAAATGCAATGTCCATTCCAATGATTTCGTGGTCCACTGAATGGTTCAAAGTGGACCATGATTTGAATATTCATCAGGATATCTCTCATAATCTGAATAAAGCTTCTATTAACTATTGAAATCCATGGAGGGTGGAAATGGAATTTCGCTTACATTACTTTGTCTGTCAGGTAATCAATACTCCAATTTCAATGTTATTTCAATCGCTTTATGGTATATATATTCATAAATAAACAAAATGTTTATTGGATATTCTAGTGAGCTACCAACAAATAACGACAATGTCCCTATCATTCTATATCAATTATAGTAGGATAATTATGGAATATTATTTACATGATTGTTTGACACACTCATCAGAATCATCTGTGGCAAAATTGAACTGGAAGCTAGATTTAGAAGAAAATATAATCTAAAGAAAAGCACTCACTCAAATGTTTGTCGAATACCTTGGGATTTATCTGGGAAGTAGCTTACCGTCAACTTAAAAGTCATACACTGCAAATTTGTAGTACACCTTCAGAGTTACTTACTTTCTAGATTAAAGATTACAATATTGTAATAGAGAAGTACTGTTAGAACTGCATTTTATCCCAGAAGATACATTTATTTCTCTACTATCGACAGAATAGTGCCGTCATAATGATGGGAACGTAGTACAAATTACCTTGGAGTATGGCACTAATCAACTATGGTAAGAAAATATCCAACATCAACATCAATCAATGTCTTTGGAATAAGTAAATTAGTTTAACTGTATGTTGATAGGAGCTCAAATACTACTCATTCAAAAAATGCAGTGAATACTCTGGGAATGTGATAACCTGAGATTCATAACTTCATTTACTTTGATTAGAAAACGTTCTATTAACAGAAGGCAGTCGCAGTATCTTACAAACAATATTATTTGAAATACATTCATTTGTATATTATGCAACTATGAACCATCCATGACATTCTTTCACTAGAATATGAGTTTAGAATATGAGTGACTGACGGGGTTTGCAATCATCCTCAGACTGTAAAAATGGAATATTGGAAATTTCACTGGTTCACTAATTTTGCATTCACTTAGTCTTAGTTCACTGGAAATCTATTCTAGATAGTCTCCAATCCGTTAAGTTAATATTGAAACCTTGAGAGATAGAAACAATCTGTGCCGATTGAACAATCAGAGTTGTCAATTACTTGCGGCAGCAGTCAACTAAACTATTGAAGTGGCAAAGTGAACAGTGGCGAATATCTAAGAGCCAACGGAGCTGTGGACACTGATGTAGCTATTTGTTGTCAAATTAGGGTTGGCCGTCGCCTTAGATGGATAGATGGCAATCCCTGAAGGGCCGTCGGTCAAGGGAGACTTGTGGTGGAGGGGGGAGAATGACAGGGATTGAGGGATGAGGAGACTGGGGAGAGTGCAGGAGGAGGTGCTGGAGGAAAAGGAGAAGGAGGAAAAGTTAGAGAAGAAAATCAAAAGAGAGAGGAAGGAGGAGGAGAGGAGAAGGAGGAGAAGGAGGAGGAGGAGGAAAAGTAGAATTTGGTGAAGGGGAAGGTGATGGAGGAGTTGAAGTAGGAGGAAAGGAAAGGAGAATAATTCTTTATTTTCCACATAGATTACAAAATATACCAGCTTAAATTCAAGATTGGAGTGTAATTTTTCCATGTTATTCAATGTGTATTCGATAGATTAAATAAAATAAGAAATTTTAAAGGAATATTAAACTAAAAGTTAAGATGAAGTATATCAGGAAGTGAAGTAAATAAAGGGATATGGTATGAGTTGTAGGTTAGAAAAGAAAGAGTGGATTGAAAAGGTGGTCATCAAAGAGAAATGAGAAAATAGTGAAAGTAGAACAAACTACTGACGAGATTCCTCTTCTTCTTCTTCTTCTCTATTCTTCTTCTTCTTCTTCTTCTTCTTTTCTTCTTCTTCTTCTTCTTCTTCTTCTTCTTCTTCTTCTTCTTCTTCTTCTTCCTTCTTCTTCTTTCTCAATTTTCTCCGCTGCCTGTCAGTCAATACTCAAGGAATATTATTATGAAGAACAAGTGAAGGGAGATACGGGAGTAAAGATGATGAAGTGAGAAATTAGAAGGGACAACTGGGGCAAGGATGAGCGATTCACAGTGGTGTTGGGGCGGGGGGTAAGAGAGTGAAGATAAGGATAAGGAAGAGATAAATTATAAGGGATAACTGGGGCAGCAAGGATGAGCGATACACAGTGGTTTGGAGGGGGTGAGGGGACAAGACAGATGTAGGTCTAGGCCAGTCAGGGAGGGAGCTTGCAAGTTTCGAGGTCTGATTAATTAGCATGGTCTGTGTTGACGTATTGCTACAGCCGGCACGCATGATGAAGGCTCTTCATTTCGGTCGGGTCAGACCCCACTTGGGCTCCATGACCTACCCCAAATGGACAGAAAATGGCACACATACTGCAGTACATGTCTATTTTGACTCTATTCATCAATAATCTTCCTCCTCACACTTGTCTTGGATTGATTTTGTCGCCAGAATCTTTAGATCACCTATTATTATTAGATCACTTAATATACGAGTATTACATAGTGTAAAGAATTGTTATCATACTGAAATTGAGGAAAACACCAGGGTCAAGATTAAAATATTAGTCTCGATATTTCAGTGGACTCAAATCTGAAAAAAAATTTAGTGAAAAAGGGGATGCAGTACGTTTCAAGGGGATTTGAAATAAATAAGTGAAATCTGGATATTCGTTAAATTGGGGTTCGTAAAATCTACGTTCCTCTAGGATGGCAGAGATTTACTTGTACCCTGCAACCTATAATCAAAAGAACAAATAATCAAGAAGAAAATGCCTACTTTTGTTGGAGTATATTTCTCAACTTTCAATCTTGTAGGCTATTACCACCTTATATTTCCAGTAGCCTACTTAACTGATAGACTTGATGTATGATGTTTTATTTTGAATGTTCATTTGATTCTGTCAACTTGTCGTTGAAATCATGATGATGAAGGTATTTTTAAATCAATATTATAAAATCAACTGTACAAAACTTGTAATATAAATTCATTTATTGAAAAACACCAATAGCCTAACTAAGATATGATTGGGAGAGAAACAACAGGTTCAGCCCAAAACTGTTTCTCTGCCGGATTTTGTTGAATGATTATTAAAAATTACAATATTGCTTTAAAATAATAGTTAGTACATGGTCATAAAATGATCTTCTACAGATTGTAACATATGTTGAACAATAGATTATCGCAATCGTATCAACTTTTAACCCACTTACACTATGTACTAAATCAGATCCAACAGAATCTCGTAATCCGTTCCCCACACATGCAAATTGAATATTCCACTTGTATCACACACACGGGCCTTATTTGTTCCATATGCAAAATTACTTCACACATGCAGGACTCCGAAAAAAAACAGGCAATAATCAAGTTTGCCAAGCGAAAAAGAAAACAAAACAGAGTGAAAAAAGAACTAGTCGCGAAGAATTAAAAATGCAGGGTGGCAGGCGCCGAGTTTATTCATTGCTTCTTTTTTTTTAGAGCGCGCGATATGGGAACTCGATGGAAATATAATTCGCTGCTATCAAAAATGTAGATAGACGCGCGCACGCGCGTTGACCGGCGGCGGCAAATTCAAAGCTGGAATATATTTTGCGAGCGCGACGATTTCTTTTTATGGCCGAACGATTGAGATTCATAACATCGTTCGCACAGTGTAGTAGTACATCAGAAGTGATAGGGATAAAAGTTTGATGAGTGCATGGGGAAAGGTCAAAAATGAAATTCTAAATCTGCTCTGTATTCGGGTGATCCTGGATTTCAATTATTGGTTATATTATTTTGAAATTTTTTCAGAAATTGAACTTTTTCATCTGCACCTTTTCCAATTTTAGTTATCAGTTGTATTATATTCAATTTTGTTTGTTAATCAGACACTCTTAAAATGATTTTAACAAAAATATAGACTGTAATATTGTAAAAATGTAAAGTTGTATTGTGTTTTACAAAATACAGATTAAAAAAATGAAGGAAGATATGATTTCCTTCAATTTGAACAATATAAACAAATGATGAGTTATTTTCTTACTATTACAATATAATTTTTTATAAGGTTTTTTTACTACTTGAACTGTTGTAAATCATACAATACATTCAGCTATCTATATTCAAATTCGTCTATTAATTTGACATTTTAAATGATTTGACGGAAATGTAGGCTATAACAGTGAAACCCCGTGTCTTAAAAAATATAGGATACAGCGATCAAGATATGATCGGCTTTAACTTGAAAAATATACACAAATATTTCATGTACCTTATTTTCCAGTTATTATAGTATTTTGTTATTTTTGAGACCAAATCCATGAATTGATAGAGCTTTGGGTGATCGCCTATTTCTTTCTTCTTAATATTGCATTTGTTTTTACTGATTCAATATAAGTATGAAAAATTATAACTGAAAATTCAATGTACTTTTATTCAAATATTGCAGTCGATCAGAGATTAATTTGAAAAAGAATTTGACTCTTGAACTTAGCGGAAGGTTATTTCTCTTATTTTCGCAGCTAAAGGAACAAAAATCCGTATTCCTGCGAGCAGAAAAATAGTTACGAAATAATTTGCAGGACAAAGCAGGACCTCATATTGAATATTGGCAGCTGGAAAATTTCTCATCGAAAACTTTTTTCATTAAAAATTCCGACTGTCACCGCGATGAACGATGAATGGAAAAGTTGTCTGTTTTCCACCCAATTACATCTATGATGTTGGGGGAATATGGTGCTCTTTTTGGAGGATACTATCCTTTGTAGGCTACTGTAGACTCCTTTTCTTAGTCAAGTAGAATCAATCAATATTTGGTATTCTTTCTAATAGAATACTTCTCTCAGTGGAATAGTAGTCTTCTCATTTCAGTAGAACACTACTAAAAAAAGAACTTACCGCTCTAAAACGAGAAGACCTACTTCTCTGTAAACAGTATTCCATCACAAATGCTGCACGGAAGCCAAATATATTCAACCGTCGTGAAATGACGTCATCTAACGGATTACAACCGGAAATCATTGCATTGTCTGTATTGGATGGCTTAATTTTACGTTTTTAGTGATTTCTTAGGAAAATACATTTTTCACCTCGATACTCTAACTCTTGCAGTAGATACTCTTTCAAGTATAATACGTTTCTTGGTGAAACAGCTTTCCCAGTTAAATTCTCTAAAAATTATCTTGGTTTAAATCTATATTTATACTAGAATACTTATGCCATTATAATACTTTTACTTGGTGAAATTCTTTTCTCAGTAAAATACTATCTTAGTTCAATACTGTAATATTTTTAGTAGAGTACCATCTTAGTTCTATTAGAAAACTCTTCCTAGTATTATAATAGAATACTATCTCAGTACAATACTACTTCTAGTAGAAAACTGTTTTTAGTGCAGTATATTTCTACTTTTTTCTCAGTGAAACTCTCTTATTACCTTATTAGTAAAATATTTCTGTAGTTGAATTCTATTCCTAGAATACTATGTAGGCTCCAGTAAAATATTATTTCTAGAATAATAATACTATTATTTCTTGTGAAGAATATTTCTCCCATTTCTATAAATTATTTTCTCTATTTCTCCTATTTGTAGGAAAAGTTTTGCTACTGAAATGGAGTATCTCATGAGCTGTATTTTTGACAGCAGGCCTTTGCTCCGGAAGGCATTGATCTAGAATTGCCAGGCCTATTCGATTCGATGGTAAGGGATTTCACTCGTGGCATGGAAGGCTTCGGGATCGAAATGAAAATCTCTGGGAAGGACTGTTGCTCCCGCGGGAGCTGACCTATTGGAATGCAGCCTACACTCCATCAGCTCGGGATGAAAGTGAGGAATAAAAGGATTGTTGATTGTTAGAGGAAAAATACGAGATACAAAGGGAGGAAACATTAATTGTATTCGGAGACCACTTCAACCACAACGCCAATAATTATCGGATTACTTTTGTACAATTTGAGATTGATGATGGTATGGGAGAGTCAAATGCAATCCCACTCTTCAATCTCTTGGCAAAGAGTATAAATTGTACAAATTGTATACATTTTAGGTTGTTTGTTTGCCTGTCATTTACTGGTAAATACGTTCAGAAATAGTTCCAGGTACTTACCTCTATCAGAGATAATCCATTGATTTGGTTAGTCTAGGTAAGTCCATTTATTTTGTTAGTCTATCATTCCAGAGATTTGAAAAAACCTTAATTTTATTGTTGAATAAAATATATTGGTTGAATGGTATTATCAAGTTATTTGTTTCATCCACATTTAATTGCAAATTAGATATGTAAATGGTAAAAAATATTATGAGTTTTATGTATTCACGGCAGTTGGTTAACTGCAACGTCTTGTAATCTCTTCCATCAAATTTAATATCTGTTTTTTTTCTCAATAGTCTATTACAATAAACGATCTTACATTCATTATGAATGAATAAGAAATTGATCATTCTGCATGATAAAGACATTCATTATGACGACAAATGTTTCTTAGTAAGTTGGAATATCTTCCTATTTTAGAATTTGTTGAATTTATGAAGTACATAACTAATTGAAAATAATTTATATTAGAATGACAAGCTAAAACATTTTCTTCCATCCACATTGAACCTTGTTTAAAGTAGCCTTGGCCCTTCGAATTTAGCATAAAATGTAAGTTAATACAAAATTTCAATACTCCTTAAACAAATTTGTTATTGGTGATTCGGTTGACAGTATTGTGTAGATTCCTAGAAGTTAAACTGTGACTAATCTCGTCTTGTCTTGTCTTGACTAACCGGTGTACGCCTAGCCTTAGTGAATACAATCTACAATAATAATCATTGAGCTGATTATGATCTGTCATATTCATAAAACTGAATTCTTGTGCCATACACTCTGAATTGCACAATTAATGCTCTTACTGTTGAACACAGTTAACGAAAAGAAATCAGTAGAACATTGTTTCTAGAAATAACCTTGTGATGACAAATCTGTTGTTGCCACACAGTAGTGGTGTACTGGGCGACCGGATTTCTCATCAAATACAATTCCCCAAAGCACTGAGGTCAGAGAAAAAGAAACAAAAAAAGACAAAAAAGTAAAGGAAGGAATAAAGAAGGAAAAGGAGAGAATAAAAAGAGAGAAAAATCAGTTAGACTGCAGATATATTGCGTCTGTCTTGGCCATTCCGTTGCTTTCTCTCGCTTGCTTCCAACCCAGACTCGCCAACTCATTCCGCCTGAAGAGACATGAGTCTGACTCTGGCACTAAGAGTTATTCGTCCTGCCACTGTTATGTACAGCAAAGTTGTTGGCTTGTGCCAGTGCAATTGCAAGATGATGTCTTTAAACACACAAAACAACAGACACTTTTTACAAACCCAACTTCAGTTAGTTGCTGTTCTTTCAACTGTTTCTCTCTCCTACGTAAGTCGGTCTATTTACAGAGTATTTTTATTCAGTTTGAACAAAGGTGAATGGAGGAAAGTAATTTCAGCAAGATAATTTCACTGACAAGAAATCAATAAAAGTTTAAATGATGTGTTTCACTTTTTAAAAAGGTAAATTGAGTTAGTTACTTTCCATTGTTTCTCTCTCCTGTAGGAACGTTGGTAGGTTTATTTGAAGAGTTTTTTTGATTCAGTTTGAACCAAGGTAATTGGAATAAAAGTAATTTCAGCAACAAAATTTCGCAAACTAGAAATATATAAGAGTAAAAATGATGTGTTACACTTTTTTCAAACGTAACTTGAGTCAGTTCATGTTCTTTCCATTGTTATCTTTCCTACACAAACATAGGTCGGTTTATTTACAGCGTTTATTTTTCAGTTTGAACCAAGATAAATGGAATAAGTGTAATTTGAGCAACATAATTTTACAAAGATGAAATCAATTGAAGTTGAAATGATGTGTTACACTTTATAAAACATAAAGTATGATCGTGTTCTTGCCACTGTTTCTCTTTCACAAAGAAATGTTGGTCGGTCATTGATGATTTTTATGTACACGTGTTCACAACTCATGTACATGTTCAAAACTCTTCCTCATGAAGTTCTTACCAAGGTAAATAGAATACATAGGTATTCTTATTACCTTGGCTCTTACTATAGCTTAAGCTAAAGTAAATGAATAAAAACTCCATAGTTTCACAAAAAAGAATTTAATAAAATTTACAATGATGTGTCATGGAAATCGCACATTAAAAAATCGAACATCTACAACAAAATCATTCATAATAAAATTCATCTCAGTCATTCAATTCATGAATCTATAAATTGAAATATTTCTCTTGATAGTAGTACAGTACTTATTATCACGCTGAAAAATATCATCAGTAACATTAATAATTAGTCCTCATTTATTGAGGTTCAGATACATGTATGAGATACTTGAGTGAGAGACATGTTCAATTAACAAATCCAGAAAAATTTGCTCATACAATCCGTGAGAGCTTCAACAATTTCACTCTAACATTTTCAATGAACAAAATTTGTTCCAACATTTGACTTGTGTGAGTTTTTTGTTTCTCGAACACGTATTTCACACAAGTTCTCATACATTTATCATATTTTATCATATACATGTATCATGTTATCATACATGTATCGAAGTGTAAACGTAAATTTAGACTGCAGAAGGTCCTAAAGTTCAAACATGCTTCCCGAAATTCATGATGCAATCAATTTCGAATGATATTGATACAAAATTCAATTTCCATCCACCTCATAATGCAATTCATGAGGTAAATATAGCAGCTGCCTGCATTATAATGTTTTCATTATTGTATGACAATACAGAATCTCAATATAATTTGAAATGATGATGCGTTTCCATGAGTGAAAAACTCTTTCATATGTGTACTTCACAGTGACAGAGCAAGCAGAATGGCAAACACGCCAAATATAATGTATGAAAATTGATTTAATTTTGTTCATCGACTTGTAAAAAATTATGAATAACAACAGGGCGGTATCAATTAGTGAGGATGATTTTCTTTCATCAAAGTTCCCTGCATTATTTTGAAATTAATATAATTCAAAAAGCATTGAATTTAATAAAAAAATATGAATGGGTGATGCACTATTAATTTATGAGTGAATTGCATGTCCCGCATGAGTTCAAAATGAGAACGAAACTGAATTGAAAAAATGTTGAATTGTTTTTATTCTATTTTACTCTCATTTTTTTGGGGCGATGAAAAATACGTAGGCGTAATTTTTTATAGTTTTATTGATCACGTGACATGGAGTTTGACATTGAAAAGGAGATTTAACTCTCGAATGAGACGTTTTGTATTTACTTTTTGGTTGATCAAGAATTTCATGAACTATAGAGTTTTTATCATGGAGTTTCAATTTTTATTCAACTTTTGCTTCAAAGTGAGATCAAAATCACGTTGTGTATTACATCCTCGATAATAAATGATCATTGAAGAGATTGGAAATAGAGGAAAAATCAATTTGGCAGAAAACGTTGTTTTTGAAGATTGGAAGTAGAGGAAAAAATCAATTTGGCAGAAAACGTTGATTAGGTAAACTTTTCATGATGTAGAAACTTCAACAAGTTGGAAAGGTTCTATTTGACAGAAACCATTGATTTGTTTAAACTTTTTATAATCTTAAACCTTCAAAAAATTGAATAGAAATCATAAGATTCCATGTTGTAGGACTATATTCAATTTCTCAACCATTAACTTGCAGAAATCATGAACAAAATTTTGTAAAAACATTTGTCAAAAAATTTGTATTTTTCAGTTTTTGTTCGTATTTACACTACAAACATCATTTGACATTCAAACACACATCTCATCTCATCGACTTAACGAATTATCATTTTTACGAAAACGGGAAGACAACTCAGCCAGCTCATGACACTAGAGTCTTGTCACTTGTTGATTGCTTAATGTAAAACCCTGCATTACAATCCACTGTTCTGGTACTTCTACCTGATCAGCAAAATCTTCTGGCACTGATATATGAACTGGTTCCAATCCTTCAACCAAATCTGACTCTTCAATCAATTCTGACACTCCTATTGGTTCTGAAAAGGAACGGGGACATCCTAGAACTGGTTCTGACACTCCAATCGACTCTGACTCTCCAATTGACTCTGACACTTCAATGGGTTTCAATATTCTGATCGGTTTTGACACCCTAGGACGTTTTAATATTTCAATTGGTGATCCCAACTCTCTAGCTAGCTCTGAACCATCAATCAAGTTTTGCACTCCAATTAATTCCGTTACTTCAATTGACTGAGGCGCATCAGTATGTTCCACATCTGTATTCAATTCGAATCTAGCCTTTGACGTCCCTATGGAGTCTGACATGTTATGAATCATTGTAGTACAACTAGACTCTGGTTTTTCAACTAACTCTGACACCCCTACTGGCTGTGACACTCCAATTGTTGCTTCATTTGACTTTGGCACTTTAGGACGTTTCAATGACATACACATTGACTCTGATGCTCCATCTAAAACTGTCACTCCAACTGGATTTGTTGCTCTGTTTGACTTTGGCACTTTGGAACGTTTCAATGTATCCGACTTTCCAACTAACTGTATATCACCAACTGACTCCAGTTCTACAATTGATTTCAAAACTTCAACCTGCCCCAACACTATATCTGACACTGACCCCGATCCAATTGGATTTGTTGTTACAATCAAATTTGGCACCTTGGACCGTTTCAATGTCCTACAATTAGACTCCAACCCATCAACTAACTTTGAATTTCCAACTGACTCCTTGGACCGCTTTAATGTCATACAACTTGACTCTAGCAGTAACTTTGAATCTCCAAGCAATGCTAACTCTCCAACTGACTTTGAATCTCCAACTGACTCTAACTCTCCAACTGACTCTAACACTACCACTGGCTCTGAAACTCCACATAATTCCAATTGTCCCAATTGTCTCAACTGTTCCAATTGTCCAACAGTGTTGTCCAGACACGGTGAGTGCTAGACAATCTCCTCATCGGAGTGTATGACAATGTGCTGTCATACGGCACTGCCCGAACAGTATCCCTGGCTGGAGGCAATTGAGACGGGACTGCTTTTGCTGTCGGGCTGCTCCAGAGGACCCACAAACACAGCAGCTGCAGCAGTCGATGCAGCCGGACGCTGCTTGCGCTGCCTGGATGGTGCGTGGTGGTGGAAGCTCTTGCTGCTCGCTGAGCTCCCTGTTGACGTCATCGCTCCTCCCGACGACGCCGATGATCCTGATGCTGATGAGGATGAGGTGCCCACGCCACCGGCTCCCTCCGATACGCCCAGAACTCCTGGCAAACAAAAACAAAATTTTAGTAGACGAAACAGAACTTTACTCTAGTAGACGAACACTGTTGACTTTTGTTCTATAGGTTTGTTTTGTTCTATAGGTTTCTTTTGTTTTATAATGTAAGAAATTATTAGGTTCAGAAATTGAAAAAATCATTTGGTCCATTTGTATTTCTTTAGAAATATAGTATATTTTAATGGCAATAAGGTGGATTTGAGATCAACACCGAACAACTTTTGAAGGATTTGAGATGTGCCACCTACAGCAACATGAAAAGGTTGGCGGATGACAGAGAAGCGTGGAGAGTTGTTGGCTGAAGAGAAGAAGAAGAAGAAGAAGAAGAAGAAGAAGAAGAAGAAGAAGAAGAAGAAGAAGAAGAAGAAGAAGAAGAAGAAGAAGAAGAAGAAGAAGAAGAAGAAGAAGAAGAAGAAGAAGAAGAAGAAGAAGAAGAAGAAGAAGAAGAAGAAGAAGAAGAAGAAGAAGAAGAAGAAGAAGAAGAAGAAGAAGAAGAAGAAGAAGAAGAAGAAGAAGAAGAAGAAGAAGAAGAAGAAGAAGAAGAAGAAGAAGAAGAAGAAGAAGGTGGATTTGAAACGTATTGTTTTGTAAGACTTGAATCAATTGTATACTGCATTCCTTGCATGTACATCAATTTGTAGATTATTTTCTCGAAAAATCAAATGGAATCTAACATTATTTTGAAAGTGAGATGAACATAACAAATAGTCATGTTACATTTTTTCTAAACATAAATAGATTTAAATTTATTGTTTTTGAGACTAGAGCTTGCATATAATTTGTTAATGTTTTCTCTAGAAATCAAATTGAATCTAACATTAATAAGAAAGAGAGATTTAACACTATTATTGACGAGACTCTGACAATAAACTATTTCATGTGAGTTGAACTTTTCCATCCATACAATTATTATTAGTTAATTTACAGTAGATTATAGATACATGTGAAAAATCAATAATTTTTTTCATTGAGAGGTATCAGATTTTAATGTTGAGGCATGACAACGTCTGCCAGGTTCAGCTAATAACAAATATAATTTCCAATTAATTTTTTCAATCATTCAAAAATCAACTCACCCTGATGCACAAGCGTACAGTCTGCGAACCGTTGATGGTACTCGAGCAGAGTGGGGGGTGCGTTGGAGGGAGGGTGCCTAGCCTGCCGGTGCCCCTGCATGAGTGTGATGGGCACAGTGGTGCCTGCCAGGTGGCTGGGGGGACGCCGGCCCCCCCTTTCCTCGCCAACCCCCCCTGGCGTGGTCACCCCCGGCGTTGTGCAGACATCGGGAGGGGTGCGACTTGTAGTTAACAGTGGACCGTCTACACCCTCCAACTCGCTGGCTACCAAGCCACCTGCGAAAACGATCATTTTCGGAAAGTTATTAGATAAAGAGTGATAAAATTACTCGTGAGATTCTAATATGTGATAATCTTGAATAATAATACAGTAATAATTTTTGAAACATAATAAAAGATCCTTGATATTCGCAAACGCCAATACAGTGAATATTAAAATAAAATAAAATCAAAGTAACCATTGTCACCTTCTCAGTAAAGGAGCGTTTATACGTGCAATAGAGGTGAGTAGAATACAAGATAGTGTTCACTTGTTCAGTCACGATCTCAGTCTATTCAAAGCTCTGAGCCAGCTGCTCGAGTGACGGTATTGGAGATCAAGAGATTGATTTTCTCTATCGTTTACATGTTAAATTCAGCAAAACTTGTATGTGGCCTATTTTCCCCAAAAGCTGCATGCTTTTCAAGAATGCTTTTATTGTTTATTCACAGCAGTAGGTTGTCTGTAACGTCTGAAAATATCTTCCATATCTACAGTTCAGCTAATGTCTGGTAATATACTGTACCTATCATTATGAATATCAACTGTCAGATAATATGTTTCAGCCACAGTATCTTTAGCCAAATGTTCTAGACTAAAACGGTGTATCGTGGCATCGACAAACGTTTGTCTCGACAGGTTAGTGGGTTAACAGCATAGAGACTTACACATGGTGTCAAGGCCAACGTTTGTCGAAACAGCTGTTTTCTGGACAATTTAGTTTTAACTGACATTATGAATATTAATTATCAGATATTAAATGTTACTACATTTGTTTATCAGTTCTAACCCAATAACGAGAAATCAATCAAAAATAAATTTATTAAAAATTGAATTGCCGTGTGATTGCACTAACCTCCATGATCACCCTTGGTGGTGCCAGGCTGTCTCTCGCACGCGTAGCCACCGGCGCTCGCCTGTCGCCTCACAAGGAACTCGGCCTGTTGGTGACGCACGCGCAGCCTCCTCTCGGCTCCCGGCACCATTGCTCTCACCATGTCCTCGACTGTCGGAAAACGCCGCAGGTAGGCTGTGATTGATATCTGTTTAGCAACACGTTTCCCAGTTAGTCTCAATGCTTTTATTCGAAATTTGGTTGGAAAGTGTGGTTGAACGCTGGCTAAATCTTTTAGGGGCGGTTTATAAGCTCGGGTTCATCTCTAGTTCGAGGCTAAAAACCTGACTTTGCGCCGAATGTTAAAAATCAGGTTTATGAGCTTAAGATTAGCAAGTCTCAGGCGTAAAAGAGCAATATTATAGCAGGGGCTTAAAAATTGGATTTATGAGTCCAACAACAGATCATCTCGAGTCTAAAAGATAAACTACGTGGACTAGTAAATCCCGAGCTCATGAACCCACCCTAATTCCTCTTGAAGCTAGTTGCAAAGAAGTGGATTAGAGTTGATCTTTGATTATCCATAAGAGTTAAAATTGTTAATTAGAGATAAGGTTGTCAGACCATGATGCAACTGGTAGTATAGTAATCAGTTGATGCAACTGATGTACGTTTATAGTCTGTTATAATTATATTAGTCTTTATTGTGTGTGTAACATATATAGTCTGTTATATGTTCTAGTATGTTCCAGTCCATAGTCAACTGAAGTCTTCAATCAATAACCAGCTACGAAAGGAATGAACTAGAGAGTAAAAGAATCCAAGAATTGGAAATATTCTCATTCCATTTCAAATGAAATTTGAGATAATTTGTTCATATACGAAATTCGAAAAGAGTTTAATTCAACAGTTTAAGAATTGAATTAACAAGAATTAAATTTTGAATAATATTAATACTCAATTCTCATTCAATAAAAAGTACCTGTACATCACTACACATTATTTTTAAGAAGGAAGGATGCTAGCAAAATACACTGATATGGTAATAATAGTATGCAAAAAAGAAGAAGAAAGATGGAGAAGAGAAAGAAGGAAGAGAGATGTAGTAGAGGAAATGATAGAGAGCAAAAGAAATGAAAGAAGAGAGAAACTAGAGAATAGAAGAAAGATTAGATCATTTATTTTTTTCATGTAAATTTCAGAATATATCGACTCCAATTCTGAGATTAGAGATTAGATTAGATTAGATTATGTAGATAACAATAATTATAAGAGATTAGATTAGATAAGAGAGATATATATAAGATAAAGAGAGAGAGAGAAATGAGATTGATAAGATAATGAGCAATGAGAAGTTGATCTTGATAGTTATTTGAGAAGAGAGAGAGAAGAGAGAGAGATAAAGAGAGCCGAAATGAGAAGTTGATCGATAGTGATAGGAAATGAAAGAACGAGAGAAGAGAGAGAAATCGAGGAGATGACAGAAGAGAAACGTAAGAGAAGAAAACTAGGAGAATGGAGAGCAAACAATACAGACCAACGCAGCAAACTCAGCCATGATGAATGCAGCTCCAGCGGCAAAGAAGGACCATCCGTAGCGATAGTCGAATAGCTGCTGCAACTGCGACCGTCTCGGCCTGTCCATGTAGGCATCCGACAGCACCGATGCGAAAACCACCAGACCACTGGCCAGACTCAGACCTGCAAAAACAATTTTTAATCATCCTCATGTCCGCTGCCCTATTTCATAAAGCAGATTGCTCACACCAACTTTACACATCGGTAAACAATGCTCGTGATTTAGGTGGCTGTTCCGAGTATTTACTGTGTGTACTGTTTGCGTTTATGATTAATATTCTGAAGGTTTATGACCTACAAGCGTTTGAACTTTAGGCTAGGCGTACACCGGTTAGTCAAGACAACACAAGACGACATTAGTCACGCTTAGTCACAATAATTCACATAGCTGCTTATGAAGCAGCACACACCGATGCAATGTCTAAACGGTGTGTGTTGTTTCATAAGCAACTATGTGAAGTATTGTGACTAAACATGACTAATCTCGTCTTGACTAACCGGTGTACGCCTAGCCTAAGTTGATTCGGTTTTTAAACTTGAGGGTTGGATGATTCTTCTCTTGAGGTCATTGTTTTTAAACCAAGCTCAAAAAAATTAAAGTTTTAACTTGGTGTAAATTGTAGTAGCATTGTAGTAGCTGTGGATATGCAGCTTAAACTGAGTTGAATCGTTCTTTAAACTATAGTTTTTACTTGGTTTTAAGTGTAGTGCCATTGGTTTAAACTGTGGATCTACACCTTAAATCAAGATTAGTCGTTCTTTAAGATCGGTTTAAAAAAAGATTCGGGCCTACAATTTTAGCCCCATTTGCCAAATCTCAATCATTGAGCTCAATTAAACAGAAGATAGAAGGAAATGGGATATTGCAACTATTCATTTGCCTTTCAAATCATAATAATTTATTGAACGGAATTCCTAATCAATAATGCTATAAAATACTCCGTATAAAATATTGACAAGAGAATAATAGCCAATAAGGAAATTCGATGAATACTACTGTACAAAAAACATTCATCGAATTTCCTTATTGGCTATTATTGTGTTGTCAATATTCGTAGTAGCGGAAGTCTTCAGAGTATTTTATGGCATTATTAATTAGGAATTTCATTGAATAAATTATTATAAACAGAAGTTATTCGAGAGTAAAATTATTATCATAATTGAATATTACCATAATGTTGATAATTATTGAAAGTAGAATACTGAACTTTATTCAGTAATCTACACTAATTGAGACATTTCAAATTGAAGCTATTTACTAACATTTGA
Organism: Laodelphax striatellus; assembly: GCA_017141395.1. Lineage (NCBI taxonomy): Eukaryota > Metazoa > Arthropoda > Insecta > Hemiptera > Delphacidae > Laodelphax > Laodelphax striatellus. The sequence goes on from CM029538.1 coordinate 24,386,573, forward strand.
AGTTGAAGGCTCAATCGGAGAAAAACTCAAAGTCTCGTTTAAGAAGAGTCATTCAACTCCTCCAAGTTTACAGACCAACGAAAACGATATTTCATTTCACTGCAAATAATTCAACAGAACAAGTTTCGAACAATTTTAACAAAATGTGGAATGTGAAGCTTAGTAATTTTGACCAGTTACAAGTACTGTAGAAGAAAGTTGCTGAATGGCTTGTAGCTGAGGACAGCTTGTGGGTGGGATGAAGGGAGGGTTGGTTGGGGAGAAAGAGCCACAAAATGAGGAGGAAGAGAAAATAATTTGGTTGCTGTGGAATTTCAAAATTAAACTAATTCCATTAGCTTGTTTGCTCCGGCCATTTTCTACTCTGCCGATCTTCAGGTCTTTTACTCACTCACTCTCACTCTCTGTCAGTCACTCTGTCTCTCTCTTCCTCACTTATTTCTCCTGAAATCAACCCACCTTTTTCGTGTGGAAATCTCCACCGCATCTTATCAAGACTATTACACGGTCGCCCTTAGCCTCAAACATCAATTCACCAACACTAGCACACAAACATTTCAACAACCACACTTTCTGTTTACGCGTTTCCACAGTAGCAATGCAAACATCTATCTATAGCTTCTCATCTTTTTGTTTGCTGTTGAGGGTTGCGTTTTATTTCCAAGACCGGCTTTCTCTATTTAGCAAAGAGTCAGTGTGAATAATGCTGGTGAGATTTTCCAACACAAACAAAACAGTAGTAGAAAGTAAAGCTAATTTCGGAAATTATTTTGTAATAAAAGCCTGAAAAGTAGCGGGTTGTGCTTAATTTCGAACTCATCTTCCGCTATATCTTTAATGTAGTTTAATTCAAAATCTTCTCTAGAGGCTTGGAACTTTGAGTGGTTTTTCCCTACTTTAAACTTATCGTTTTCTGAATCTTCAAGTTTATTTGAATTTATTTTCAAAAAAACTGAGACATCAAGAGTTATTTCAATTTCTCCAAACATGGTGTTGATTGAATGTTACCGGTAGCACAAAAACCATTAAAATGTATGCATTGTAAAATGACAGAGCTAAATAGGGAAATCATAGCATTGGTTCATATAGAGTCATTAACGGCGGCTAAATCTGATTGGTTTCTGTGAAATCGAAGGTCTTAAAATATTCAACAGTCTGGAAAACGTACAGATTATTGCTTTATTCCAAATGCACCATTAGTTTATTTAGACCTTTTAGTTTATTTGAAATTATTTGTTGATGCCTGAAATCATTTCAAGCCTCTAAGGAAACGACTTAGTAGGGGAAACTCTTGAGTCGTACATTCCCTTAAAACGCCTATCGGTGTTACTTTTATTATTCAAGATTATTTCAATCTTAGGCCATATTTTTGAAAATTACGTGTTGATCCAAACTTATCTGATATAGGCTTTTGATAAGAATGATTTAAAACTAATATTTTGCCCAAATTTATCTGAAATTATTTTGTTTGTTTGAGTCCGGTTTGAAGAGAAATAAATTTTCAGACATGAATCAAATCAACAACAAAATAGAGAGAAGGAAAGAACTTCCATCTATTCATCAACATTGCTAGTGATGAAGCTCAAAGTATTGAAATGGAAACTAGTAAGATGATACAAATCATACTCGCTACGTAGCAGACCTGTGATTGGTCGTGGGCGGGGCCTCTTCTCGTAGCTCCCCCCCCACTAGTGAACGTGCTCTGCCTCTGTCTCGACCAATAGCAGGCTTTCAACGTTAGGTGGTTCTGTTTCTCAGAGACGCCCATTTTGTATTCAGTTGAATATTTCAATGGAGGGTAGAGAATAGGGTTATTTTGATTGCACTAATCTTATTACTTCAATTTCATTCTTGTTATGTATTATTATTAAATTGGAAAGTAATATGATCACTGAATGATACAATTTTCTACAATTTTGTTTTTTATCACAAAAACGAACTGTGATTTTTCATTAATCTACTTAGAAAGCAAAATGGATGATCCTATAATACTTTATTAAAGAGTATAAAATGATGGAAAAAATCGTGAATAATTTATGAAAATGTTATAGCCAGACGCATAGAACAGCTCAATTCTATCAATAGTATATTGTTGAATTTTGTATCAAATTATTATTTATTGTCATTAAATTGAGTTAAAAGCTATCCAATAATAGCTTCGTAATCATCCCACTCTTTCAGGATCTTCAAATATGGCGTCATGCCTATTTGAATCTTGTCTTCTTGTTTGAGTCTACTTGACTTCCAAATGTAGTCAAACTCTCTTCATTTTGATGATCATTAATCACAAAAATGATATTATGAGCATGTAATTACAATTGAATAATCAATCACAAATTGACAAGTAGACCTAATGCTATGTTTGGGATAATTAAAACTTTTTTCTCTCATCATCAAAATCAACCCAGATTGAAAGAGAACATACAATTTTCAAAGAATTCTCCAATTCAACCTTTTTTCTGAAAATCCTTTTTTCGTATAGTTTCTTCCAAGATTACCTTTGAAAGACATTCGAGATTCACTCATTTCCTCAATACACGATTATTAGACTACACTCTCATTGTTCATTCAAGCACAAACGAATTCCACATTGCACTCTTGAATTGTTAGCACACATCATACAATAAAACTCCTCTGCGAGCTCACTCGCTCGTTTCCGTTGCTTCAATCGGGATGATTGAGTGAATAATGCTCCAATCACTCTTTCTCCTTTCCAATCTCCTAATGAATTTCTGCCATTACGGAGAACCACTTACGCCCGCACACACGCACACAAACGCGTTCGAAATTATTGTACAGTACTTCAAAAGAAGACCCGTGGCTGCTATTAAGCTCTCATCGTCGCTTGGGAAGAATTAGATTGGGCCCGTAGCTGACTGAAATGATGTAGATCTGTTCACAAAAAATTCACTCGCCTCCACTTTTCCTGCTGGTATGTGCTTTCTGTTCAGTTCAGTTGCCCAAAAGGGCTGCAAGGGCTTTTCTCGATTCCCTTCCAGAAATAGCCCGAGGCCTAATTGGGCCGGGTCACTTGGGTTATTCGTTTTTGCGAAATTGAAAAACGCTTTTCAAGAGTGTCCCCTCACTGCCTTCCTCCGTTTTTTTTATTCCGCTTATTCAGTAGTCGATTCACGCGATAGAAATTTTATTTGATTGAAGCCTTTCTTGTCCGAAGTGTCAACACAAAAGCTCACGGCTGATTGACTGCTGCTCATTTCTTTGATCTTTTTTCAACGGAAATGTCATTCCAATACGCATTACACACTTCAAAGGATTGCCGATCACAATCCAACTGTAGATTGAAGTTGCTCGGTTTTTGTGTGCTGAAGTTGGAGTATCACGCATTGGTGTCGTATCGTTTCTTCTCCATTGATTAACAATTATTGTATGTAATTGTCTCCATTGTATGCAATTATTTTGAAATGTGAAATAATATAGTCAATTTAATCTGTGGCGTAAATCTTTGTCAGAGCTGTATGTTTTCAGATGAAGACTAAAATATTTGTCTAACACGAGTTGAAAGTCTATCTTTTTATAGTTTCTCTCCAGTCATATCTAGAGTCTAGAGTATTGGAATAATTATTACTTCATTGAACTCAATAATGAGTGTTTACTTGAGAATACAAGCATTACCGAATTCTAGGGCATAAGAGCTGGACGTTTTTTCAAGAGCAAACCAGGAATGACTTGACAGAGATATAGCATAGGTCAAATTAATACAAGTCCAAATTTCAAAATTAAATAGTTTTCTCATCATTATAAGGTTATTAAACCCCAAAAATGGACGAGATTCCAAATTTCATGGTTAAACTCCTCTTTTAGAATGATTCCACAGGATTTTGAGCCGATTTTTAGAGTCAATGACTCTCAAAATGCACAAAATCGTGAATCTGATGGTCATCTGTGTCCAAGTACAACATTCTGTTGTTTCTTGCAACATTTGGGAGTCATCGATGCTAGAAATAAATGTTTCAAGGAAAATACATTGTCTGATTGTCAATTATTATTATAAAATACATTTTTTAAACAAATGACACCTTTGTTATGAGTAACTTGTCCATGGTACAAAATGGTAATTTTTGGAGAAGGTGTATAGGTGTTTATTATACCTTGTATGTTATCTATATAAATGTATAGGGGTTCAAATATGTATTAGTATTGGATTTTAACAGAGTAGTAAGTTAAGGTATAGGTGTTTATTATGAATTGAATGCTCATTATGTATAGGGACTCAAAATATGACTGTATTGGTTATGGAGTTTGAGTGTATAATAGTAGGCTAAATTTTATACATATATACAACATATAACAGGTTCATAATACCTATACAATCAAGCGTGAGGGCAAGCGAATTCAGTCTTCCAATTATCAAGCGATATGAATGGGATGAGTACGAACAATAATGGTGATAATTGAGAAGTATGAACGGTTCAGTGGAGGTTTGCGCACGCAGAATGCTTTGATGTCGACAAACACTGCGTGTGATTTCATCATTCTGGCCGCACTTCCACATTAATCAGTGCCGATAGAAGTCTAAGGAGACGACAGACGAAGAGCGGAATGAAGGGGGGAGAGAAGGAAGGAAGAGATTGGGAGAGAGATAGAAAGAGAGAGACAGATAGAGAGAGAATGAAAAAGATAGAAGATGAAAGAGAGAGAAAGAGTGTGTGCGAGAGAGAGTGACAGAGAAGATGGCGAGAGAGCAAAAGTGTCACCATTGCAACTAAGTAACGGTTTGTGGTCGCACTGATGAAACTTCTGCGAGCTTCAACACAGGAGAGAAGAGAGAGTGTGTGTCTGAGAGAGAGAGAAAAGGAGTGATAAAGAACGAGAAGAAGGAAGAGTTGTTTGAGATGCTGGAGAGAGAGAGAAAATGAGTGGCAAGGAAGGAGTGGGAGGAACAGTTGTTTGAAATTCTGAGAAAGGAGGAAATAACAGGCGAAAACGGTGGAAAGAGCGTTGATAAGGCGAGAAGGAAGAGTTGTGTATGGAAGGAAGTAATGGTTGAAGAATGAGAGAGAGAGAATGAATGAGAGAAGGATTGGTGAAAGAGAAAGAACGGGAACAGGAGATAAAGGGATTAGTAGAGGAGTAAGAGAATGAGGAGAATAGAAACAACTAGAAGGAAAGAGAGAGGAATGACGAAAAAGGTAACAGAAGTAAAGGAGAAAAGAGAGAAATAACAAGGTGGTTATAGAATAGGAGACGGAAAATGAGAGAGGGTAGAGAAGAGCAACGATTGGACGAAATTAAGGGAGATTGGACAGAATTGAGGAGATTAGAAAGAATGAGGAGAGAAATAGGTGACAAGATGAAGAAGGCAATTGGAAGTTCCATGAAATGAGGGAATGAAAGTTGAAGAAGTAAAGGGGAAATGAAAAAAGAAGAAGAGATGGAGTAGCCAAAGAGAAGATGAAAAAGTGATGTTGAAGAAAATAAATGAGGAGAGAAAGAAGAGTATAGAGAAATGGATTAGAAACATGGAAACATAGAAGATAGAAATGAAAGCAAAAAAACTAGGAATAAGTGACATTGGAAAAAAATTGTGGAAACGAACAGATAATAAATCAAAAAGACTAGGAACGAGAGTAAACAATAGAAACTCTAAAATAAGATAATATCAATGTAATAACTCTGAGAACGATCTTCTAAAAGAGAAGGCAAAGTTTAGAGAGTTCAAGATGGTGGAGAAGAAGAAGAAGAGAAGAAGAAGAAGAAGAAGAAGAAGAAGAAGAAGAAGAAGAAGAAGAAGAAGAAGAAGAGAAGAGAAGAAGAAGAAGAAGAAGAAGAAGAAGAAGAAGAAGAAGAAGAAGAAGAAGAAGAAGAAGAAGAAGAAGAAGAAGAAGAAGAAGAAGAAGAAGAAGAAGAAGAAGAAGAAGAAGAAGAAGAAGAAGAAGGAGAAGATGATGAAGAAGTGTAAGAAAGACGCCGATAGTAGGTGGTTGTTGAGAGGAGAGAGGAGATAAGTCTTGCAACACCTATATTGGAAGCTGAGGTATAGTGGCTGCTTCAAACGGGAGCCTTCCAAAGATACGTTCAGACACGTCCTGATGGAGAAGTTGCCAAGGGGAGGATTCCCCCCTCCTCCAAGAGGGGTTCACCTCTTCACCGAGGGGGGGTTCACGGAGAGGGGGGGGGCTTTCAAAGCTGACAGCAGGAGCCTCTGTGGTCTACGATGAGGTTACCTACCATCTCTGAGTTCAACTCTCCCCCGCTCTCACTATACAGCTCATATCAATACACCTATACATATATAATGTACGGCTTACATTATGACGTAGATAATTCAGCGAGAGCCCTTTAACGTAGATGGCAATCAATAATGGAAGTTTGTGGAATTAGTTGTCATCACGTATTTATTGGGATGACAAAGGCAGTTTGCCGCCGAGAGTTCACAGCGGAATAATTGAGTTGGTAATTAGATGATTGTGTTTTGTCTTCATGTCAAAGAATGGGAAATATCAATTCGTGTCAAAGCGTGCAAGCCACCTTTAGCTTAGCATAGTTCACCACTAACCGTATAAGGGAAATTTCTGAGCAGTATGATTGGAGAATTGACTTGTCATGCGAAACTACTCTTATTATACCTCACTTGGCAGTATAATGTTGTAATGCCTCGTTATCACTGTTCAGAAAACATTGTGTTACAGGAGTAATGAACATGATGAAGAGGAAAAGTGAATTAATTATTTTCGAAGATTAATGAAAAACAGAGGGGTATTGAGATGAAAAATAGAGAGGTATCAAAGATGATCAAATATTGGTGAAATTAGCCTGTAGATTTTTTAATAAATGAAGATTTTGATTATTTATCTCCAGTATTGATTTGGATGCTGAATGGGATTGAATTTTCAGTTCAGCCTTCCTAGAAGTTTGGATTTAAGAAGTCAAAATTAATTCGATTACATTTTCCATGTTCTTTTTACATCTTGACATTGTTTGTTTTTTAGATAGAATTTGTCAGTAGTGACTACAAGATCGATCTGGTAGTGTGTAGTAAGTGTCTAGTAAAATGAGAATGATCTGAAACAATATCACTATAATTTTGAAATCAAATCTGTTACGTGACAAAAACCAAATGAAAAATTGACAGAAGAAACCTTCAAACAACAAGTATACACACACCACATCACCACATGTTTTTTCCTTACTATTTCCAGAAGGTTATCAAAGATCGGAAAGCTCAATCTTATTTTTATTCTCTATTGATTTATTCCTCATAACATTACAAATACTGAAAATTTTAAAAATTGCAATAATGATATGTAAAAATATAAAAATGAAATAATCACAATTATGCACTGAGAACATACCAATGAGAACATAAGGAGCTACTTCCACAAAAGAGCAATCTTGAACTTTGTAGTTATTAGTCGACAAGAAGATGAGCACCTGTCTGAAGTAAAGATGACATATATAAGTGTCAGGTGTATTAGCAGTTGATGACAGGCGTGAAATTGAAAATAACCAAGCCGGTTATTTGAACAGAGAAGCAGCATGTGTTATTCATTGGTTGCTCTACTCGTCGTGTTGTAGCACATCATATAAGGCGAGCGAAAAAATTCATTTCTGATATGACACGAGTCGGGAAAATGAGCGCTGGGGGCGAAGATTGATCGGTCGCCACTTTTCGAGTGTGGTGGGGCGGGGGAGGGGGGATGGAATTTTATGTCTCCGGGTCAGTGGAACGCGCGGTGAGGAGAGGGGGAAACGGAATGGACCAATTGGAAGCGAGTAGCCAGCGGGCGGGAAGAAAAATTATTGGCGGAAGAAGAAACGGCATAATTTGTTCATATCTGGCTTGAAGTCGATCTTTCTGACATCGTGGACGGCTCTTCTGGTTCTCCTTTTTGTAAACATTGTCTTCTCTCGCTCTCTCTTTTTGTCAGTTCCATTTCTCCTCTCAATCCGTCGTCTGCCCTTCGAAAGCAAGACTCCAATAATGATTTGGATCAAAGTATATATATTTGCCCCCAAAGCTATTCTTTCTGTTCTCTTCATCTCTCCCCCGATTTTTTTCCATTGCTGCTTAGACCTTCAACAAATCCCTTGTAGGATCAAAAAATATAAATCCTCTCGAAACGGAAAGGCTCGTTTTGTGAGGGTCAACTCGGAGATGGATCAAAAGAATGCGAGTGCTTCTGTTTGGATTCGTATTCATATGCGTAGGTATGCATGCTCGACCCATATGGAAGATATTATCTCGAATAATATCTCTTGCAAAGGATTTGGACTCATTCAGTTGGTCTTGGAGAAGCCGTACGAAACATTAAATTACTATTTAATCCATGAGAGAACACTAGATTAACGAGTTCCCGTTTCCACGTTCCAATCTACTATATTCTAATTACACTAATTTTATCCAAATCAACAAATTTACATAGCTCACAATTTCAAAGGAGACGTTTCTAAGTACCGGTACCAATCTACCAAATTCTAATTTCACTCATTTCTACTAAAACAATAAATAATTCACTTAGCTTGAGGTGAGACTAGGATTGCTTAGTAAATTCAAATGTATTTTACTCGATTATACCACAGAGAACAGATTAGTAAGCTTAGCTAGAGAGTATAGCTTCTCTATGATTATACGCCTTGATAATTCACAGTTTCCACACATATGGTATTCTATATAGCCTGCGTAATTTGTAAGAGTTATTATCCATTTATTAATTATAGTCACTCATACAATCAAGTGCATAATCTAATCAAGTACCCTTAAACTATTCTTCCATGTGAGCCAATAATAGTATTGGGGTAATCGGTTCGTTATTATCGGTTCCCAATTGAGATGAGAATTAAGATTGCACAAAATATCGGAGAGTGTAAAAAACTGATTGCGATCGAACCAACCAGAGTATTATTGTAATCTCAATCATAATAGCCTTTTATTCATAAGATCTCATTCAACTCTTTTCCAAATTCAGAGAAATTCAAACCAATTTAGCTCTACTTATCGGTACACTACACACGTTTACTAGCTGGAATAAACATGTACAATTATAGCAATGTTTTCAAGGAACGTTCGGTACCCTTTCTTATCGGCTGAAATCAGTGTGAATGTTCCAATTTTAACAATAGCACGTTACCTGGGATCAGATACCAACTTCCCACCTGGATTTGTTTCGTATTACTGCAAACAACAACCATTACACCAAAAATATATCGATTCTCGATTTCAACCCGTTTCCGGTTTTCTTCCTCGATTGCATATAGGTTTTTATCAGTACAATTTTTTTGTAATAACTATAGTCATTTTCCCAAAATAGCACGATTTTCGACTTTAACCGATTCCCAGTTTCCATTCTCGATTGCTTAAAGGTTTTTATTCATAACAATAAAAGTATTCATTACCCTCACGGCACCTGAGGTGAAAAACAAATTATCGATACTTTTATTTGCGCCAAGAGTGCTGATGCCTTCCTAATCGTCGTATGTAAACCGAAATCCAAATTGGAAAACTTGAAATGCTCATCGCTTGTACGTGAGCCTATTTGGTGGGCCACCTGTAAATTGCCTGTGAAGGTGCTGCCGTGTGGTACAGTATAGAACCACCAAATTCGGACCCCCAAGCTATAACCGCCTTCATTGTAAGCCTCTTACGAAGCAATTACGGGCCACCCTCTATATATCGGCGCGGCGGCGCTAGCTCTGACGTCGATACAAAAGCCCGTTGCGCCATTGTTTTATTGTCTTTCGACGAAGGCTCGCAGCTAGGTTGTCGGTATACGGTAGCCGGAAAAGCTATAAAACAGTTTTCCCAGTTCGGCCAAAAAGGCTTAGAGGCCACCATGCAATTGATGTTTTATTAGCAACACCTTTCGAACGGCCTCGCCACTAAGCGCTTACCTGCTCCAAGCTCAGTAGTAGCCGTGCTATTTTTAATGCTTCTTCAATTTTCTCATTAAATTTCATCAACTACCTGCATATTCTGAAGTTTCCACGTAGTTTGGACATAGAAAAGGAGAGAATCATCTGAATTATCTCTGTTCGGTCAAGGTACAATCTCAGGTTGAATTTCATGGATAAGGTCTCTAATAATGTTAGTTGCAATAAGACAACTTGGATATAGTTGTAATAAAACATGGGTATTTCAGAAGTAATGATACAGAAAGATGAAAACAAAATCAAACTTGTTTTGAATGATTAAAATAGCACTTCGGAGTGTTGATTCATGGATATTACTGTATATTTATCAAATACCAACATGTATGATAATTCTCAAGATACACAAGAATGAAAATAAGAATTAATAATGAATTAATGAATAAGATTACGTATGTGTAAAGACTTAGATAAAGATTTGTTTTGTTTCCTATGTGTGTACGTTTAATAGATCCTATGCCGATTCTATTTGCCAAATCTATTCTCTCTCATTGAAGTCCTCAGCAAATAAAGCCGAAAGTTAGTATGGGTACTAGTTCCTAACCTATTATATTACTGAAAATCTAGTTTACCGATAAAACTAGCAAATTTGATAGACATGCTCAGGAACGTCATGTCTAAAAAATCTTACTGGTTAAAGGTTGAATTCAGTATAGCCGCCATCTTCTTCCTTTCTAGAGTTAAAAGGCGGCCATTTGCTGGATTGAGCTCTCGTGATGCTATTGGTTGGTGACAGCCAATAGGCACCAAGCCCTTGGCGTCTCACTATTGGCTCAAAAACTGAATGTGAATACACATTTGAGATATAATTTTCAGACTGGAAAAGATTTTCGAATTTCGTGTATCATTATTATTTCTCAACCTACCTTATTAACTTCTAGAAATCGACAAGAAATGCTAGAACAAGCAGTTAGATTTGTTTGGAACCCATATAGTGTATTTTTTTATAATCAAGAGAAATTTAGAATGTGAGGAAATCATTGCATTTTTTTGTTAATGAAGCATTATTACACCTATGAATAAACTTAATGAAGCATTAAGTTTATTACCACTCATCCGGTAAGGTGTCTCAGAAATGAAAAGTAATTAAAATTTATTTTTGAATTATGAACAAAAAACCTCCAAATGATATAGTATTCGAGATTATTAGACAATCACATAATATTATAAATGTGATAATATTCTTCTTTTGGCTCACAGTGTATTATTACGCAGTAACATAAAACATCTCATTCATAAAATATTCACCCATTGATGATCAAATATTTACGATAATTCACTCACCTCCCACAGTGTACAATCCACACGCAACAAGTGTCTTATGATCAGCATTACAATGACCAACCAATGAGAAGAGAGTGGCAGTCAACATGAGAACGACACTGACAGCTGAGAACGGAGTCGACAATCTGTAAAAAATAACAAAAAAATAATTTGTAACAATCTCTACATTATTACGTACTTTTACAGTACTGTTTCTTACAAACAGTATAATAATGCAAATGGCATATTAGTCTATAAACATTTTTTGTGTCTACACCAAGATACGTGATTTAGAATTTTTATGATAGAAAATTGTAGACTTCTTCAACATATGTATCCCGCCGCAATAAAAACGGTTGTAGCGGAGCACGATCAAATAAAACCTGTTCAATTTTTATGATAGAAAAATTGATTTGAACGTGATTTAGAATTTTTATGATAGAAAATTGTAGACTTCTTTAACATACGTCACCCACAGCAATAAAAACGTTTCATAGCGGAGCACGATCAAATAAAACCTGTTCAATTTTTCAGTATGCCATCCTCTATTATAATAGGCCGGCATTTTTTGGGGAGCAGGAAAACTTAAGCAAGACAGGTGGGAGTGATAAAACGAGACAGGCTTCAAAATGAATAGCTGGCGCTTTCACATCCATAATAAATCTTTCGCTCTCGCGGGTGATTTATCCATTGAAATACACACCGCTGTAGTGCACAAGCGGGCCGGCTGAAAACAGTACAACAGGGGCAGGCTAAAAGTAGTACAACGACTATTTGGTGTGGGTTGGGGGAAATCAAAGACCCTTCAATACAGTGCGCCGATTAATTGTTACCGGTTCAGGTAATTGATTGCTTTCCACTTTTTTGCCCGCTAAACGATCTGCTGCCGACAGAAAAGTTACCGTTGAAATGTTGAGCGACAGTTTAATCTCGACTAAATGCCGGCTGGTCACGTGATGTGGAACACTTTCTGATTGGATGACGTGGTCGGGCTTCGATCGGAAAGTTAACGCGATTATGATTGAGGTTATTGAGAGCAAGAATTTCGTGTAATTTTCCGAGGTATATTTCTGGTGTGAGTAAGAAACACATTAAATCGTCATTAGACATCATTCAGTATCACAATTCGGTTTCTCTGGTTTGAAATCTTCAATTATTGAGATTTTCCCAGTGTTAGCATGCCAATATCAAAGTAATCAGTCTCATGTTTATTGTAGTGGTCATTGATGACCAAATAAGTATACCACGCTTCGCCACGGGTCTATTGTCATATTTTCAGCACAAATTTTTATATTTTCTGAATCATCGACTTCGTAATATGATTATAGAAATCAAGGTCGAACACAGAGATCTCATACAACTGCCAGAGTTAATAGGCTTGGAATAGAGTGAATGAATTTAACATAGAATGTCAAAAGAAAAATGCAAACATGTTGTCTATTAACATCTATTTATAATAGAAATTTATTTACAAATTAAAAATACAGTACTATATGGTTTCATGGCATAACCTGCCTTATCCTTAAGTCATTAAACCATGGAATTGTAATTTTTAATTTGTAAATAAATTAGTGGTTTGACATCTTTATCTTTTTCTCTTATTATGTAGCAAAACCACCACATCACATCACACATAACAAAGACCAATGTTACTTAATTATGATAAAAATTTCAATTTAAAGGAATGTATTCAAGCCTTTTTAAAGCTTGTTCCACTTGTTGCATCAAGTCATAGACAACACAGTATAGTTAGGCTAGGCGTACACCGGTTAGTCAAGGTAAGACAAGACGAGATTAGTCACGTTTAGTCACAGTAATTCACATAGTTGCTTATGAAGCAGCACACACCAATGCAATGACTTATCGGTGTGTGTTGCTTCATAAGCAACTGTGTGAAGTACTGTGACTAAACTTGACTAATTTCGTCTTGTCTTGTCTTGACTAACCGGTGTACGCCTAGCCTAAGTCTATGATCAAAATGACTAGTATAAAGCAACATATAAATCATCAAACCTACACTGCTTCTAAACTGCATTACTCATCAAAATTCGTAAGTGAAATAGTACAGGCTCAGCCTCGTTTTTCTATCGCCCATTATAATATTATAATTCTTGTGATTGTATCAATGAATAAATGAATAAATAAATGAACATCTAAATAGTAGACCCTCTACACATCCTCTGATTAATTATTCGACTTCCTTTCATTCCATCTACTTGAGAGTCAACAGTTTCTCAATTCAACAAACTCTATTCATCAGTGTTGGGCTTGATTGTACTACAATAAAAAGTATTTATTGAAGTAATTTATCTGTGAATGTACTGTACTGTCATTGTCTACACAACGTTAGCAGCTTGGCTTCACTGGAATCAAGAATTGCAGTGGAGCATCCGGGATTTATGTTTGGGGCGTTCCCAGTCTGGGGTTTGAGGGACATGGTGATTCGGTCCTACGGGAAAAGGGACCATCCAGGGATCCTCCCATGAATAATTTTACAAAATTGAAGTCTGGACACTGATTTTTAAGCTTATCAGGGATTTGCTCGTTGTCTAGTTTTTAGCATGTAACATTGTATCCAACAATCTTATGTAGTTGAATTCTGTTTTTTTATTTTTTATATGCAATCTCCAATTAAACTGAACAATCTTCATGATAATAATGTTGTTTATAGGTCATGAGTAATTTCAACAATTTTCGTCTCAAAGGAAGGGCAATGCTAACATAGTTTTGAATGCGTTTCAAGTATACTATATAAGTGATATCATTATCATAAAGTGATATTAATACCATAAGTATTATAAGTATATTTAGGCAAGGTGGGATATCTAAGGGTCTCCCCACCGATATCAATAAAGAGCAAGATCCTTGTTGATTATCATGTTAAAAAACGATAATAAATGGTCATTACCATATAGATATCAATAATATAAGATGAATTGTTGGTTATCATGAAACGATAATAAATGGAATATAGTACGTTAATAATATTTTGGGAATTGTTCCTAGTAAGGTCAATTTATTCCGAAATTTATAATAATCTGCTATTATTTTGCTGTAGTGTACTAAATTATATTGTCTCAATTTATTAACTGGTATTGTAATTCGCAATCTGATTAGCAAGTTATTCAGTGAGTAGAGGTGAGTAATTTGCAAAGTTATTGATAATATTATTAGTTAGGAGGTTAAAATGCTATTTTCATTCACTATCTAATAACATTGAGTAATTTCTACCTTCCACAAAGTATGTGAGTGAAAAATCTCACTCATGAATCATTTACAGAAATCAGCGTAACCATATTTCATTATTATATGTTCAATATTCATCAACTTTAGAACATGCACTTGTAAATAACATAGCAAAATATGGGCATTACGCAAAATTATGCGTGATTCATAATAATGGAAGTGTGAAAATTTCTACTGCAGCATGTCCCAGATTTTTTAGCAATCTTAATCGTAAGTAGTTTGCAGAGGTGGATTAATTTCCTAGCTTTATTCCAGATCTGGGATTTCAATATTTTAAGAGTTTCCCACACCTCCCAGGCTCTATTTTCTATTTCTCCTCTTTAAACGGTTTTAATGACCAGCTATAAATCTTCGAGTACAACTTCCACCTCAGGACCATTGCGGACTTCACGAGGCATTCTTTATTCCCGAATTATTTGCCTAATAGAGAAGAAAAATTTCTGCGGCGTGAATGAATAAATCCACTGTTTAGACTTGAAGACTTTTTTATTGAGGATCCCTTGATTTTTCCAACCATTAATGCTCTTCTTATTGCCGGAATGTTTATCTAAAATTTGAAATGAATTTGATTGAGAATTCTCTCAGACATTGTAATTAATCATAATAGCTGTTGAATCAATTTCTATTAATTGTTCAACGAAGATGAATATTATTGAGAAATTTTCTCTGATAATTTGTAAAATTATCATCATAGCAGACGTACAGTATTTGTTTGTATGAATTGTCCATCAAAAATGAATAATGGATTAAAAGATCTGAGAACAGTTTCCTCCCTCAAACATGTTTTAGGAGAATAGAATATGAATAAAGAGAGTAAGATTGTTGCCTCTATTTAATTGAATATTTGAGAAATAAAGCGCTGAAAAATGAGATCAGTCTTTTTCCATAGAGAAGAGATATTTAAGATCAAATTCGCTCAATATTTATGCACGTAGTGTCAAAGTAGTATTGCAAGTAGTTTCAAAAAAGGTGTTGAAGAACTGTTTTTTGAGAATAATTGTTGAAGAAGTAGAATTGAAAGATCTAGAATGCTGTCTAATAGGGAGTGAAAAAATCATTCACGATGTTACTTAGGTTTTTTCTACCTAAGAAAAAACATCTGCAATGTAGACGAAATAATTTTTCACTTAGCTTAGAAAATTAAAATGCTACAATTACTTTGAACAAATTTGATTTGTAGACGAATAAATCCAAGTTAACACTGTTTGAATGCGAGATAAGGGTACGTTGCACAGCACTTAACTCGTACTAAACTCATAGAAGTGAATCAGCAACCAGGGAGCTGAGGAATTTGAGGTCTGTGATTGTACAAGTCTCATGAGTTTTGGTGGGGGTCGTTTAGGGTGAGGAGGAGGAGGAGGAGGTGGGGAGGGGGTGAAAGCTGAAGGAATGGGACACTGTGTGAGTTTGTGTGAGTGTATGTGCGGAAGTAAAGTGTAACGTAGGCTTGGTATGGTGAGGAGATAAAACGCTCGGCGGGAGATCCTCAAAGTTTTGAAAATGATTTCCTGAAGAGCGCAAACCGGGTATACGAGGAGCTATGAACCCTGCTCTCGAGTTAATATCCTTTGTTCTAGACCCCCTCGCTTCAAGTCCCCCCTAGCCTGAAGGGTATCTCGCAGCGTACTATCCATCCTCTTGCTCGACGAGTGTTCTTGTTCCTTGCTACCATTCCACTACTGTCCTCCATCTCCTCCTCCATTCTTTAAATTCTTCTTCTTCTTGTTCTTCCTTCTTCTTCTTCTTCATCTTCATCTTCTTCTTTTCTTCTTCTTCTTCTTCTTCTTCTCCTCCTCCAAGTCCTCGTCCTCCTCCTCCTCCTTCTCCTCCCTTCTCTTTCTCCTTTTCCTCCCCCTCCTCCTCCTCCTCCTCCTCCTCCTCCCTCCTCCTCCTCCTCCTCCTCCTCCTCCTCATCACTCTTCTTTTTTCTCCACCGTCTTCTTTTTCTTGCTGATACATCTTCTTTGTCGCCTGCAGCTTTTTTATCCTTCTTTTCCTTCTTGAGTCTTGAGTTATTCATCTCCCTCACCTTGCTCTCTCTCTCTCTTATTCTATTCTCTCTATTCTAGTATTCTATTCTCTCTCTTTCTCTTCTTTCCGTATTTCTTCTGATATTTCAACTTTGTTTCGATTGTCACTTCTTTTCAATCAAAACATGTCCTCGTCCTTCTCAATCGTATCCCTTTCCCTCCTTCTTTCCAATTCCTATCCAACTCTTATTCTTGTGTTTCCTATTTGTTCGCTTCGTTCTCTCATCAGGCATACCTGTTTCCCGTCTCACTCCTTCACCAGCTATTTTCCATCCTCCTCTGTGGCGAAGCGTGGTATACTTAACCGGTCATCACCGGTATATGTCCTATAGGAACATATTCCTCCTCATGACAGACAGAAAGAGTTGCTCGTCATTCTTGTTCTGTTATTCTATTCCACTTTCTCATTTACTCTTTGTTACTCAGTCCACTTTCTGTTACTCTTTATCTCTTATCTTCTCTGCTTCCCTGTATGTTACTCGGAATCTTCATATCTTCTTAACTCTCTTATGTTTCTATCCTACTTCTTCTTATCCTCCACCTCATCCTTTTCTTCTCTATTTTCTACTTATTCTTCTTCCTCATCTTGTTTCACATTTCACTCCAGATCTGAACACCGCCATCGAAACTTGCGAAGCGCTCTCGGTGATTTATCTGCCTGAGTACAAACTCTTCCCCCTTCTACTCCTTCTTCTTTTCTTCTTCTTCATCATCACCTACTTCTCCTTTCTCTTCTCCTACTTCTTCTCCTTCCTGTTCTTCATCAATTTCTGCAACATCTTCTCCTTTTCCTTTTTCTTCTATTTTGTCCTTCCTCTTCATCTTCCTTTTCTTTTCTTTCTCATCTTTTTCTTATTTTCTTTCTCATCTTTTTCTTATTTTCTTTCTCATCTTTTTCTTATTTTCTTTCTCATCTTTTTCTTATTTTCTTTCTCATCTTTTTCACATTTTCTTTCTCATCTTTTTCACATTTTCTTTCTCATCTTTTTCTTATTTTTTCTCATCTTTTTCTTATTTTCTTTCTCATCTTTTCTTATTTTCTTCTCTTATTTTCTTCTTCTTCTTCTTCTTCTTCTTCTTCTTTCTCAGTCTGAGTACATACTCTTCCCCCTCCTACTCCTTCTACTTCTTCTTCATCCTCTTCTTCATTTTTTCTTCTTCTTTATCTTCTTCTCCTTTTTCTTTTAATTCTTCGTCTTTCTCTTGTCCTCCTTCTTTCTCTTCTTCTTCTTCTTCTTCTCCTTCTTCTTCTTCTTCTTCTTCTTCTTCTTTCCTCCTCCTCCTCCTCCTTCTTTCTCTTCTCCTCCTCCTTCTTTTCTTCTTCTTCTCCTACTTCTTCTCCTTCAACTTCTTCGTCATCTTCTCCCTTTTCTTCTTCTTCTTTTCTTCCTCTTCTTCTTCTTAATCTGTTACTCCTCCTCCTGCATCTTCTTTTCATCTTCATAATCCTCTTATTTTAATTCATCTTCTTCTATTCGTCTTCTCTCGCTCTTATTCTTTTACTTTTCACTCCTTCTTCTCCTTTTTCTCCTTTCTCTTCTCCTCTTCCTTCTTTTTCATATTCTACTTTCATTCTTCTCCTTTCTCTTCTCTTCCTCCGCCTCCTTCTTTTCTTCCACATCTTTCTCTTGTTCTCCTTCTTTTTAATTTTTCTCTTTTCCTTCTTCTTCATCTTCATCATCTTCTTCTTTTACTTTATCTTCTTCTTTTTTTCTTCTCTTTGTCTTATTCTTCTTTCACTTCTCTTCCCCTTCTTCTCCTTTTTCTTACTTTCCTCCTTCTTCTCCTTTCTCTTCTCTTCCTCCACCGCCTTCTTCTTTCTCACCTCCTCCTTCTTCATCATCTACTTTTCTTCTTCTCATGTTTCAGGCGAAGCGCAAGAACCGTCAGCGTAGAAGTGCAGCAAAAACTGAGCCGTTGAGCCGAGTTGCAAAGCAGCAGCAGAAGAAGACTTAGTTGAGTTCTCTGCGCTGTTCTGCAAAGGTGAAGTTTCGTTTGCGTACAATTGTCTAGGGATGCCCATCCCACCCCAAACCACCAAGCTTTCGACAGCGGAGAGACAATAATTCAACGACTTGATTTTCATAAGACCCAGCCGTAAGTATTCATCACTGAGCGGCTGCTGTATCACTTTCATCTGCGAAGCCCACTTTATCTCTGCTCCGTCGGCTGGCAAATCCTACATCGCTGATTGATGGAACTTGAACTTGAATATTTACGGCCCTCTTCATCTTTGCTTGCACTTCATCGGGGTTTAAGACGATATTCTACATGATGCTCATTCCAAATGTAAACTAATGAATTATTCTGCGATAGTATTTCATTCATCAATTCATTTATTGAAGATATCTACATGCGATTGTGTACTTCATTTATGAATGAATATATTCGATAAAGAAGATCTTACTTCCCAATTGCATGGGCAACCTGGAACCACTAAACATTCTTCAGTTTAAATATAATTATATTTTGATTAAAAGACTGATCAGGAGTGACCTGAAAACTCTGACATCAGACCTGAGCCAGCCAGGTTACACGGAATTATTATTATTATTATTATACTTATTATTATTATTATTATTATTATTAAAAAGACTTGAAGTTGTTAAAACCACATATTAAATAAAACAACGAGATACCGTTTTGGTTGTTACACCATTATCAATCTCTGGTAAACTAATAAGAATTTATACTCGTGACCGAGCGCTTTGATTGGGAGTTGAACGGCCTATCAAGGTGAACGCCTGCCATTGGCCTAGATATAAGCTCCTCCCACAATGGGCGGTTTCTATGAACGGCGGCCATTGCTATGACGTTTGTAGCAGCCCCTCCCATTGAGGGAGGAGCTTATCTAGGCCAATGGCAGGCGTTCACCTTGATAGGCTGTTCAACTCCCAATCACAGAGCTCGGCCACGAGTATAAATTCTGCTGCATGATTGATAATGGTGTAACAACCGAAAACCGGTATCTCGTTGTTTTATTAAATATGTGGATTTGACAACTTGAAGATTTTTTATTCAGTATGGATAACTACCACAATGTCACTTTGACTACTACACAGAAAGATAATTGTATTTTGAAAATATATCAGATTCATAGAACAGTGTATTGTAGATATTGTAATGAATGTATACATTGATATTGTTTCCCATGGGTTTATTTCGTTTATTTGTATCTGTTCACTAAATACGTTTGAACACGATTAAATTCTTCATTAAACTTCATTAAATTGAATAGCCTCGAATTCAACAGCTGACTGTAAGTTTTCATACACTGGACAATAGATTTGCTTTATGATTGATTATAATTTTTGTATTTGAATTCAGAAACATATTAATTCAATTATTTGTAATGGCTATAAACAAATAAATAAATCAGCGCACAAGCTAAGCTTAGTTTTGCTGATATATGCGGGAGTAATTTGTTATTATTATATGTATATAATTTACTGAAACGTTATTGTATTGTTGTGAATAAAATTGATTGATTGATTGATTGATTTGTGATGTTTCTCAAACAAAACCCTCTGACTTCTGTCTTTCAGTTTTAAAGTCACTTGGCAAGTATAGGATACGAAGCGACGAACTTATTGTTTTCCAGCTTCCACCGAGAATGTTAGAACATCTGCATTCGATAGGCTACAACCGACAGGACCGCTGTAATTGGATACTGACGCAGAGAGATTATTGGAAGAGCTGATTGAACACTAATCTTGAACCTATTAGCTTTTCAGCTGTTCAAAAGCCGTTATCGAACCCTGTTCCATAAAACAGAACTCGCTTTGTGCTCCAGTTGCCTCTCACAAGTCTTTGTTTTCCCGGATTCAGTCGCACTCTTTTCTATTCCCAAACCTATTTACGGTTTTATCGCATTTAATCATTTATCAGCCGTGAAGAAAGACTCTTTTCAACCGAATGGCGTTCAAAGAGAGACAAATAGTGTTGATAAACCAAAGAATAGCAAGGAAAGAATTGAAGAAAGGAGTAAGAGAATTGTGTTGAAAAGAGAGTATGGGAAAGTGTGCGAAGAAAAGAAAAAGAAAAGATGCTGTGAATCAGAGATTGTGAGTGTAAGATGGAAGAGGGAAGGATAAGAGAGAAAGAGAGAATGTGTGTGAGATTGAGACGAGGGGGGGATTTGTAGACAGAGAGAGAATAGAATGACTGCTTTTATTTGTTTCCTGGGAGGACGAAGTTAGGGCAAAAAGATTAGTTTTCTTTATTCATGTAGATAGGGAAATAAAGCTGTTTAGGTTCTAGATCAAAAAACATGTCCAAGTACGAGTAATATTATCCTATTCATTTTGTGAATTGTGAGCTAATAATTTTTAAGAGTGAAAACAAATGAGAGAGGAAAAGAAAGACAGAGAAGGAAACAGAGTGAAAATCTATGACAGAGTGAGAAGTAGAGTAGAAGCTAGAGAGTGAGAGACAGTGAGTAAGAAAATATTGGAGAGGGAGAGAGTGAATGAGAGAGAGTCAGGGACCGCGTAAGAAAGATTAAGTAAAAGGATAAAGTAAGTTAAAAGAGTAAGGAAGGATGGTGGAGATGAAATGAGGAGAAAAAAGTAACAAGCAATGCTTGTGAGAGAAGATTAGAGAGAGAGAAAGGGTAAGAGGGAGAGCAAGAGTGCGAGTAAGATTGAGGAAACGAGTTGGAGTTAGTTAGAAAGAGAGAGAAATAATAAACTAGATGAAGTGGGGGAGAGGAAAATAGAGCGAAAGTGATTGTAACAGAGGAAGGGAGAGACAGAGAATTGAGATACGGATAAACAACGATAAAGGCGCTGAAAGAGTGATTGAAAAGAGTGAGTGAAATGAATTGAATGAGTGTGTAATAGGTTGTATTTTCTCGAGAAGAAAACATGTTTGAGACGGTGGTGTATTGTGTAGGAGACTTGGAGGCAGCACGCAATCTATAAATTAAATTTTGATTTGTTGCCCTTCGTTTCTTCTGGCGCGAAAACCGAAGGAAATAAAGCAATGCCTTGTGTGCGATTTCGGGGAAAGCGATTAGAGGATCGTTTTGCCGCGCATGACGTGGAAAGATAACAAAAATATTAAACACTGTGTTTTGGTTTCTTTCTTGTACAATATTCCTTGTTGATAATAGAGTCCATTCTCGAAAAGATTCACAGAGAATATTGATGTTCTAATCCGAATCTATATCTCATTGAGATAATAGATTGACGGCGAGTTTCAATTTTGAAATGATTTGTGTTGACCTTGTCAAATTCACTTACAAATCACGTTCTTACTCTTCTTCTTCCTGTGCCTATCCGTTAACGAATGTTGGCAATCATTCTGGCAATGATGATCTTATTTACAGCTGCTTTGAAGAGTTCAGGGGTTGATATTGAGAACCATGTTCTTAAATTCTTCAGCCAGGATATTCGCCTCCTACCAACACCTCTCCTGCCAAGCACTTTACCTTGTAATATACATTTCAACAACTTGTACTTGGTTTCGTTCCTCATGATGTGTCCTAGATACTCCAATTTTCTTCTTTTGATAGTGAAAATAATTTCTGTCTCTTTATTAAGCTGTTGAAGAACGCTGCTATTGGATATTTTGTCCATCCATGATATTTTCAAAATTCTTCTATAGGTCCACATCTCAAACGCTTCCAATTTCTTTGTTGTTGCCTCAGTCAGGGTCCAGGACTCTATTCCATACAATAAGATGGAAAAATGTAGCATCGGAGGAGTCCAATTTTTAGTTCCAGTTACAAGTTATGTGTTCTCACTAACAGCTTTTTTTACGCTATAGGCAACTGTATAGTCAAAAACACTTCAGAATGAAATTATTCTGATACAGTCAATCAATTTTATCCACTCACTCAAATGAGATCTCAAAATTACGCATGAATCCTAGTTGGAATGAATGTCAAATCAAAATACCCTCCCTCACACAACATAGGCTATCGAATCTTCAGCGGCGGGGTGAAAAGTAGCCATAAAAGCGCTCACAGTGGCAGGCCGAAGCATTGAAATCGTTGACGCATCTGAATACGCGTCGTGAAGTGTAATAGAGGATGGTCTAATGAAGAAGCATTGTTATTGCCAAGGCTTTGCGCGCGCCACCTAGTTGCAACAGCAGCAGTTCTCAGCTGAAAACTCGAAAAAAACGTCCATCATTCGCCACAGCACCATAGAATTGCTGGAAGGTGAATTTATGGCTATCATTATGAGCACAAGTGCTCGTTTATTTCTGCTGCCTGCGTTTGTATGGGTAAACAGCGTGTATTTTCGTATTATGTGTTGGTGGGCGCAGCGTTTATGATTGTATACCGGTGCGCGATAGAGTATTTTCTTGGAGGCTCTTCATTCACACAGACCTTATATAAATTAAGTCTTCTACTCCATTGTTAAAAGCCTGAGCAGCTACTTTTATTTGCACTCGTGAAACTTGGAGAAATTTACACAAGTGAACTGTTAAGCTTGACGCTTTTCTCAACGTTCCCAATCTAGGCAATAGTGTACTGTTAATGCTTGAAGTTTTGAGGTTTTATGTTGAGTTTATCAGTTGTAGCCTATCCATCTGAGTGCACTTTAGTGCTTCCCTATGAATATAATATCATCGCATGCAGAAGTGCAGTGATGAAGGCGTATTCTGAGGAATATCAAGCTAAGAAAGAGATTGATGCTTCATATTTTGTCTTTCATTGTCGTAAAAAAGGAGCTGGATACAATGTAATGCGTGGAGTAATAAACAGAGGTTGTAGCTAGCAGCAATTTGTGTTGTGAAAGAGCTATGAAAGAACTAGAACTGGCTCTTTATAAGAACTGGAGTAGATTGGGCTCAAACTGGATTATACATCACAATCTCACCCATTTTAACATAAATCATAAATCATTTATTTGCCACAAAAAATTGAAATCACAAAATAGAAATAAAATGAAATTCATAACTTCATAATAATGGAATAGAATAAAATAGAATAATTGACATTATAACCATAATAATATAATAGATAAATAATACCCATTTTAACAAGATGGAAAGTCAAAAGAGTTTGGATTATCTATTGTTTTGTATAGTTGAACTTTGGTAGACTGTAGTGTCTGTAATAACTGAAAAATATTGAATAGAGGTAGTAGCTAGTTAATAGTAGTAATGTTTTAAAGATGGAAGGATATTATAGAATCACTACAGAAGGATTTGAATCACTATAAGCTCATCAACAGTGACTATTTCAACGGAAAAATTGTATCAATCTTGGATTGTTATTGAAATTATACGGAAATATACAAATATAATTTAAATATAAGAATAAAGTATTTTGTCGATTATATCGTCATTATTTTCGTCGATAATTCGTCTAATTCGAGGATGATTTATGAGTTATGATCTATAAAGTAACGTGCATCAATGATTGAAATAAATTGATGACTATTAACAAACATGGCGACAAATTAACAATGTATCATTATAACTTCAAAACCGTTGATTATACTTTATTATAATAATTATAACAAATATTATGAGAAAATTGCAGTTTTATTTCCATAAATGTAATACAAACTCAATATTATGTTCGGTTGTTGTAATAGGTCATCAACGTTAGCTTGGTACCGCTGTAAGGGCACTTTAACATGAACTAACCAAATATCTATTATTATTACAACTCTGATTATTTTGAACAAATTAATACAATTCAATTATAAACTTATACTACTAAGACGATGAAATGGATTGGAAAATAATTCACTTTACACTCATTCGATTGTTATCTTTATTTTCTTCTCTCACGCTATTTCATTCTTTTAATAATTATTATTTTTCTACTTTTGTTTTTGATTGATGAACAGCAGACGAGTTTTGCACAGCGAAAATCGTGAATGGAGGAAAATAACAGAAATATATTACTATTAGTAGAATTTCATAACATAAAGATGACAAAATAGAGTGATAAAGTGGATGAGTGCTGCTGCCATTCTGTTCCATCAACACAAAAATCAAGACATGTTTTGAGCGCGTTGTGAGCTGAATTGAAACAGTTATCACTTCAGCAAATGTCATCCAGCAAGCTTATGAAGTCTATAAAGAAATAAAGTGAGTTTCAACAAGAAAGTTGCGCTTGAAAAGAGAGCGGCCAACGGTAAAAAATAACGCAGAAGTGAGTGAGGAAGGACGAGGCTCAGAAGAAAATTTTGATGTGTAGAACTAATTTCTCTCGGAGAGAAGAGAAATTCTTCACGAAACTTTGCGCTTGAAACTTCTTTTATTTCACTGTCGGTAGAAAGTTTATTGTGGAAACGATGGAATTTGACAGGAGAATAACAAAGCCACGAATCTTGCGAGTTTTCTTACTACAACTTTTTCCCGAGTTTGTGGTGGGGGTGAGGGGGGCATAAGGAGTGTAACAACATGATGATGATAATGATAATGATGTTTTGATGAGTTCTCTGGCGGGTTCATTAATCTTTCTTCAAACGGAAATTTTTCGTCTCGAGAAAAAAAGCTGCCAGGCTGCCGGGGTAAAGCCTGTACAAACCTTTTAGGGGTCATGCTTCCTTCAGCCAAGATAATGACTGGGAGATGTTCTCCCATAATGACAACATCTTTCAGGGACAGCTCCCACTTCACTCTGTCAGCCACTCTTATCTGCTATGTTATTTGTCGGCCTGCAAACTGTCAGAATGTGATTAAAATGGCGAAAAATTTATCTCCGACAGGAAAACTTGCGAAAAAGTGTGAAGCATGATTCAATCCGGGCGTATTTATTTATTTTCTAGACGTTTTTCACCTCAGACTTGATTCAAGGGTCTTCAAAGAAGTTTACTTACGTTATCAGTTTGCAAATAATGGTTATTTAGGAGAGTGAATTAGAATTTATGCAACAAACAGTGGCGAAGCGTGGTATGCTTATTTGGTTCCTATAGGAAATATACCCGGCGATGACCAAATAAGCATACCACGCTTCGCCACGGGCAACCAATATATTTTATCTGATATACTCTTTCATTTAACCCATCATTGTTTACATCAGTAAGTCAATTTACTTATTTTTCCAGAAATGTATAAATAATACTAAATGGAATGTTCAACAGGCTCACATCCAAAACTGTCCCTCTTCCAATCTAGAAAACAGTACAAACTTTCACTCTAAAACAAAACACTTGAAAATTTCATTCTAATGAATATTATAAAGCGTTAAATCCCCCATATTTATTTATTCCTGGTATTCTTCAGATATTATTCGCTTTTTCTGCCCTAATACATCATTCAACATATTCAAAATACAATTCATTTGCACACAAATAATAATTTATGATGAAAGACTTCAGTTAGGCTGAACAGTGAGTTTGGTTTAATTTAAAAGTAAAGACAGGGAAAAGTGAGGATCAGTTTGATTATTATGAACAGTGATTTCAAAAAATATAAACAAATAATTTCATGCCAACAGTTATACTGTATAACTTGATTTTAACTATCACAGTAAATTTACGACCAATCAATAGTTTCTGGTCAGTATTAACACAGATAAGAATCTATAAACTGATCTATTTCGTTAATTCTATTATCATTGATTGTAGTATATATTATTATTATTCAGTATTATCACGATCTCAATATTCATTGATCCTCATTTATTCATTGAGAAATTTTGTAAATTGAATTATTACGGTTTTATCCATCAAATGTACAATACAACTCCTGTCAATATCATGATTGTATTAGAATAGAATGAGAAAACTTCCCTTGAATTAATTCGACTGCCAACAGCAGATAAATTCAATTTCGAATTTCAATTTGTCACTCACTGAGACTCTCAACCAACTTGAATTAGAAAATCAATAAAGTTTAATTGAAATAGCTGGGAATATCAGTAGGTGTCGGTCTTCATAGAATAAAGTAAGTACGCCATAAACAATAAAGTACTTAGAATAAAGTAAGTACACGAGCAATGATAATTTAACCCGATTTCAGGTCAGATAACGTTGATGCATGTGAGAGATATTTCTTTATCTACTACATTAGTGGTATGAGTGGATTCATTTATAGAGGGGTAGCAATTAGTAAGAGAAAAAGGATGGAGAATAGAGGAAGAGGGATGGAGAATAGAAGGAAAAAGGAAGAGAAACATTATTTGAAAAGAACGGTGATGGTGAAGAGAGGTGGAGAAGAGTAGGAGAGGAGGTGAGAAAAAAGGAGAGGGATTCAAAGAGAAGAGGCTGGAAGAAGAAAGAGGAAGAGAGGATCGGTAAGAGTAAAAGAAGGTGGAAGAAAGAGTAAGAGGGGTTGGAGGAAAAGGTTAGGAGAGAGAAAGGAGGAGGAATAGAGGACTCAAGGAAAATATGCTGAAGAAGAAAGGGGAAGAGGAGAATTCATGGAATTGATAAGTTTAGGGCGTCTGCCTGTTTCTCTTTCCTATTTGTATTTGTTTAATTGATCCAATAAAGATAAAGATTTCAAGATGCAAGGAAAGGAGAATAGTAAAATAGTGTTGAAGACTGAAAATATTCGAGGGAAACGTCTGGAAGAGAGGAGAGTGGGAGAAAAATTACTTGAAGGTAGTAGGAGAGAAGAAGAGAAGGAAAGAGAAGGAGAAAAATAGGGAGTAACAGAGGAAAGAAGAAGGGTAGGAAGAGGGAAAGGAATGAAATATATAATAAATAATAAGGAATGAATAAAATTAGAGGAAAAACTTAGAGAGGACAGGCTCGAAAAAGATGTGAAAAACGGAAAAAAATGAAATGTGATGGAGAGGAAGGGAAATGGAAAGGCTACTTCGGAGAGGAGAGAATGAAAATGATTTAGAGAAGAAGAGATGAAGAATTTTAAAACAAATGGAGATGATTCAGCCTAGAAAAGATGAAAAATTTAAAAAAATACAGTATAGAAGCAGGATAGAGAAGAAGGAAAGGATTTTGACAAACTAAGAATATTGGAGAAAAAAGGAATAGCAAGGATTTTTTCTGGTGGAAGGAAGAAAAAAGGAAGATATATGATATTATATTGCATAGAAAAAGAGGGAAATAAAAGACTTTTCGAGTGCACAGGTGAAGGTGGAATTAGCGATTGGAAGATTATTTACGTCGTAAGAGAAAGAGATAAAGAACCTAATAGAGAGACGAAAAGAGACAGAAATGCAGTCTATATAAATAAAGGTACGTGACCGAAATTCTAAGAGCATTAAATAAGTAAAGGAAATGGCAACCGGCTCATACACGGCACGAAACAAGATTAAATTGAACAGGAGCAAGTGAGAAAGAAGAGTTATACAAGAGTGTATGGAGACGAAATAAATGTCAAGTGGGTGAGAGAAAGAGAAAAAGAGGGAGAGAGGGGATGAACATGAGTACGGAAGGTAATCCTGAAGAATGAAAGTGTAGAATCTTGAACGCTGCACAAAAGAGTTCATTTCCAATGATAAGAGTCTACTTGGGCTGAAAGTCGTCGAATTCAGAGCAGCCAGCCATTTTTTGTTATTTCTGACTTCATCAGCTTTTGCCCTACTTGCCAATTCTAAAGATCTGCTCTCGCATATCGAGTTTTCCTGCAATGGAAATGCATTTCGGCGTCCAACTGGAGTTTGGGAGTTATCAATGAGGTGCCCTTTCAACCTCTCTCGTATAGTTCGGAAACTGCGCTCAGTCTGAATAGATTAAATTCTATACATGCTGTGATATTCCTCTATTCAATGTGGATATTGCATATTGTAATGGCGTACTTGTTATACATAGTTTGGGAACACAAATATATATATGTTATCAACGAGAGAGGACAATAAAATTTGAATCTAGACATGCTCTATTCGCCTGGAAATTGCATTGTAATGACATTGTAATGTGCATTGTAATGACAATGACGTACTTGTAACACAAAGTTTGGGAACGCAAATAATAATTTTGAAACGCAAAAATTTTGAAATGCCTTCATTTCTTTATCTTCATTTAAAATTATTTTATTTTATAATAATAGTCCGTCCAGAATATGATTACTAAGGATAAGGATTACTTGTGAAATCGCACAAAAATGATCGTGTAAAATATCAAGCTAGATATAGCTTTAGAAACGCTGAATTGAACCATGAAAGTCGTTACGGAAGAATATTAATCGCAGTTTCTCAGCCTAATTACACTAATAAAGATGATTGAAGTCTTTTCCACCTCATTAAAGCCTACTAAGATTCGAATGTAATGAACTTCCATTAAAATTGACTTCAGCCTGGTGCAATGAAAAATTATAACCTATTCTTTTCATCTTTATTCTCTTTTGTTTGTTATCTTTATTCTCTATTCCATCATAAAAGGTCCCTTTTACTAGTCATTACTAGTCTTTCAAAAACCATTAATCCATCTAACCTTTACTTTTATAGTTATGATTCATGTTATTTCCATTGATAACTTTGATAATGAACTAATGTTATCAAGCTTTTTATCTACTTCCTGTATTTGACTTAATAGCCAATTTCTAAATTCTTATTCAGATTAATTGAATAATATTTTTTATTTACTCTCTATTCGAAATAGTAACCATGCAGTCACTGTCTTCATGAATACTACAGTCTACAATAATAAGATCTTCCAACAATCTGCTCGTCATTTTATTTAAAGAAATGAATTAACAATCGTTGATGAAGGAGAGAAAAATTGAAGAAAACTTTCTCATAAAGTTAAGTTGAGTTAAGATCTCATAATACATGAACAATAGATTTTACTGCCTTAAAAGACCTGTAATAAGAGAGTTCTATTAGACTAGTCGTACACCGGTTAGTCAAGACAAGACAAGACGAAGTTAGTCACTTTTAGTCACAGTAATTCATATAGCTGCTTATGAAGCAGCACACACCGATGCAATGACTAATCGGTGTGTGTTGCTTCATAAGCAACTATGTGAAGTACTGTGACTGAACGTGACTAATCTCGTCTTGTCTTGTCTTGACTAACCAGTGTACGCCTAGCCTTATTGTGGTTTCCAGTATTAAAAGACACGAATTCAATGAATCAGAGCTCTGAATAAAGTTTGAAATGGTATGTTGGTGTTTTGATCAAAAATACTCTACGTCACAGAGTTTTGTCATTAATCCATTTGAAATTCCTCAATTGGAAATCATATAGTTTCTAATTCAGTTTCAACATTTGGAGCCCAACTTGGAGTTATTTTCAAATTCGAATATTTTTGCTAGATCAGAAATAGTCATCAGAACATCAAAGTGTTTACAAGAAAATTGACCATCGCATCAAACATTCTAACTTCAATTCCATCCAAGCCGTCTGCAACCGACCTGTCGAGTCCTAATAACTTCCAACATATTTCACGCAAAACTCTCATTCCTGCTCTAAATTAAAACTGGTTGTGTGGAGTCCAACCGTCAATTGTGAAAATTCCATATCGCTCCGGGTTTAGCAGTGCATGGCCGCACGCTGCAATTCTCGTCAAAAGTTCTCATCAAAAATTTATTGATGCCATTCTCTGTTTGACGGGAAACAACTGCTACTGCTACAGTACCTGAACGAGAATAATGTTTCCGGCCGAACGAGTGGATTAGTATAGTTTCCATCGGAATTATTTGTTAGCCTCTGGTGCAAGCGCCAACCTTTCATATCGTATGTACATAGAGAGCCTCAACAAAATTGTTTTTCAAAGTTCATTTCCAGCCACACAAATTGAATTCACCGCAAACAAAATTGAAGTGTATAAAATGTGTTCGATGTTTTCTGATTAATTGAAAATTTTAAAGCTATCAATCATATTGAAACTCACCACAAACGTCGATTTCACAACAAAACTGGGTTTGTGAATTTCAGTTGAAACAATTGGATAGGTTTTGACGTTTTCAGTATTGTATTGAGAGATAATCCCTGTTGGCTTCTGAGTTCTCCGATAATGGCTCTCGAAGCCATCGATGGTGATTGAAAACTAGTGTTAGGGTGGAATATTCATGAAGCATTTACAGTAAAATGCACTCATCGATTTTACTTGATACCTTGAAACTATTTAGAAGTAGAATTATAGAGGTATCATCTGCAGCGAATTTTCATGAATACCGATCAACTATGGAAGAAACAATTCTACAAGAAATTCTGCAATTCTTCAGCGATTCTACAATTCTGTCCTTCTAAATATATGGTATGAATGTTTATTGAGAATGGGACGAATACTGTAATTCTGATAGGAGAATTTCAGAAACGTGCATCATTAACATGTGAAACAATATTAATATGGGCAAGACTCTATGTATAAATGTTAAAATGGTGAACATCTATGTCACATTCAAATGATTTTAAGTGTAAATACGAATTTTGGTGGTGGATTTGGAATCTCGAATGAGATAGAAATATGTGAACTATTCTTTTTAGATTCTCACTAAAATTTCAACTGTTCAAAATGCCTCCATATTCCTACAGGATATCCAGAGTTTTCCTTCTGGATTAGAAGTAGAACACACCAATAAATTGCTAGTAGTTAAAATTCCAAGATATTTTTATTATAATAATTATTCAATTGAAAATACAGTAAAACCTGTCTAAGGCGGACCCTGTGTAAGACGGAAACCTGTTGAGACGGAATGGTTTTTCTGGTCCCAAGGAATTTTGTATGAAGGTAAAAGTACCTTTGTAAGCCGGAAACCTGCTAAAACGGAAAAGTTTTTTTCAGTCTGGTCGCGTTCCGGTTTAAGACAGATTTGATACCAAGATATCTCCATTGATACTGTATTGGATATTATAAACAAACCAAATTAGGTATACAGCTAGAATTGAATTGAGCAACAAACCTCCCATCACTCAGATAACTATGGTTGACTAAGACAATACTATCCAGTATTGTAACATTTGACTGTAACATTTCTGTCATTCCGCGAACTCTATAATCAAAAGGCTGAATCAGCAACGGTCCACCAGTCAGTCTTTCCCACCGTCCAATATCTATCCAAATAGAGTAAGATGATTCCAATTAATGTTGGCAAACAAATCATCAGAGTTTCGAATGGAATTCTCAATTAACGGCAGAGAATACCGTTGGACAAATGAAATTCCATTGCAACCCGAGATAGAGCGTTACTATGTATACAGCAGCGAAATACATTCAATTATGATCAGTTGGTAATCCTGCACAGGTGTGTGTTGATTTACTGTTTTCTGTTTTCGCAAACATTATTACCATAAATAATTTCAGTGTCTCTTGTTGTTCTGGATGAAAAAGTACCAACAAGCGTCATTAATGCAATTCAACTGCATATTTATTATCGCGTTATTACGGTATTAGATCCTAATTGGAAATTATGAGCAGATAGATTGAGGCTACCCAACAGCTCTTCTGAACTGTTTTGCATGTATTTATAATTAATAAATGAAGAATTTTTGATATTTATTATTGTTTTTCGAAAAATATAAATCTAATTGAATGGATTGTATCAGTTCCAATCTATTGCAGCTCTTTTTGCGTAATAATGAGTGAAGGGTCACATTGTTATGAGTTTTGTTTCCTTCAGATCTTCACGTTTAATCAATGATTGCGTGCAATCACCAAATTTCTATGTCTCTTAACATACACATAAAATGTATTCTATTCATTTACGGAGTATTTTATTTCATTGAACTTTTGCCAGCTATGAGGTCTGTTTGTCAATGTTTGTTGTTACGAAAGTTTCCAGACCAATTAAAAGCGTTTCAGAAGTTTCGAATTCTAGAATTCCGTTATTCATATTATTTTATTGTATTGCTGATATCCCAATCTCCATCCCTCTCTTATTTTATTCGTATGTTTCTTATAACCTCACGTATTCTCATAGATTATTAAAATTTTGCAGAATGTTTTATCAATAGGGTTCAAATTGTTTTTTTTATCAATATGTTTCAAATCTCTTCAATTCCACTGTTCTGTTGAATTTCTCAATATCAACATTCTTCTTTTAGCTCCACCAATTTTTAAATTCAAGTGCTTCAAGTGGACACCCACACCACAGTGCATTTTTCCTGCCTTCATTCTATCTCGTTACCTTTTCTTCTGTATTAAAGAAGTTCTAAATTTCTATGAAAGAAGCCTCTGAAAATGAATTTTGCAAGGTGGAGTCACTTATTCTAAACCGTAACAGGAGCAAGGAACAAAATGAACTCAGTAATTCTCAGTCTACTAAGTTACAAGCATTGTTTTATGAAGTTCATTTGAAAAACTTCTTGGTAAAACAAAGCGTCCAAAGTTTTCTGAAAGCCTAAACGTTTCCGGCCTGTTAGAACAAAATTGAACAATTTCGCGAATAAAGTGTCAGCCATACGTTAATTAGACAATGTTTGGCTGACAGAGCTGATGGAAGTTCATAATTGAGAAGGTAATTTGAGGTTGTCGTCGCTGGTGACAAAAGTTGAAAGCCCCCTAACACCTGAATAACAAACGTTAGACCCCCCCACCCCCCACCACACGTCCAGCTCTACCTCATGCTAATGCCTTTACTACTCATATGCAAATTTGACATTCCACGCTACATAGACACGTGTGTGATAGTGGATAGAGAGTGAGTGAGGGAAAGAGAGAGAGAGAGAGAGAGAAAGAGAGTGAGTGAGGAAGTAGTGATAGGGGAAAGAGAGAATATGAGTGAGAGGGGTTGAGAGAGATTTAGAGTGAGAGGAGGTGAGAGAGGGTTAGAGAGAGACGAGGAAGGAAAGAAGAATGTGGAAAATGTAGTAGCTTAGATAGCAACACACTAACAAGGAAAACAACCATGAACGAGTGAACGAGTCTACCATGATCGAAAATTATAGTAATGAACCATAGAAACCAGTATATTCGAAGTAAGCGTTTTACCGCCGTGAGATGTTCTGGGTTGCAATATCAAATGTTAAATTTTTTAAAAATTTTTCATTTTGATACTGTGTAGTTTCAACTTTGGAAAAGTTTTAAGCTTGGTATGGATATATATGTATTCATTTTTTATTTTTGAATTTGTCTAGGAAGCTATTAAAATATGAATGTGAGAAAGTTTGTTATTGAGATTGCAGATTGACAGAATAAATAAGAGCATGAATGGAAAAACTATAAAGATGTAAAGCTTCAAACAATAAGAACGATAAAATGTGGTTTAGAAAAGCAGAAAGAAGCGGACGAAAATAATGATGCGAAAAATGTTGGGAGATAGAAAAGATGTAGTGGAACATTGTGAGTTGAACAGAGAGATAAGGAAGATAAGTTAAGAGAATAGGTTGCATATTTATGGGTGGATAAACATATAGCCTACATTGCGGGAGAGAGTTTGGTTGGAAGGAAAGATTTAGAGAGAAAGACAAAAAAGTAAGGATCGACTGTGAGAGGGGGGAGGAGAAAGGAAGGATTTAAAAGACAGGTAGAAGGATGGAAAAGGAAGCTAGGATGGAGAAATAAAGGAAGAAGAATTATGAAGAGAGGAGGAGTAAAATAGCAAGAAAGGGAATGATTTTGAAAGAGAGGGATTGATAGAGAGGGGATGTGTGAGCCAGAAAAATGAATAGGTGGATAGGAAGTAAGAGATGATGAAAGAGGGGGTAGAAGCTGTAGATGGAGAAAATGGGATTCAACAGAAAAATTGAAAACATAAGAGGAGAAGATTTAGCAAGAGAAAAAACGAAGAATTGGAAGGAAGAGGTACCCGAAGAGAATTCAGCAAGAAGGGAACACACAAGAGACAGAAGAGTGATAAAGGATGAAGAATCAGGGAAAATAAAGATTTAGCAAAGAGAAAGAGAGCGAAAGTGAGAGAGAGAGATAGATAGGCGAGAAGAAAGTGAGAAATGACAAAAGGGGGGTGTAAGACTTTGCAAGTGAAGAAGACAAAGAAGTGTGAGAAGAGATAGATTAGTTAAAGGAAAGAGATCTAAAGAGGATATTGCAAGATTTAGAGAGAGAGAGAGAGAGTGATAAAGAAGAGAGAAGAGAGTAAGCGAGTATAAGGTAAATCGAGCAAAAAAGAAACACAGAAGTAAAGAATAGAGTGAGTAGGAAAAGATAAGAAGAGAGAGAGTAAAAGGTGAATAGATCAAGAGAGGAACAAACAAGTAAAGAAGATGGTGAGTGAAAAAAGAGAAGAAAAAACAAATACAAGGTAAATAAAGCAAGAGAGAAAGGAACAAGTAAAGAAGAGAGTGATTCAGAAAAGAGAAGAGGAAGAGCGAGTGGAAGGTGAATCAAGCAAGAGAGAAACAAAGAAGCAGAGTTGAGAGAGTGAGTATAAGCAAGCTGTCCCATTCATACATTACTTATATTTTATGTGTAATGCAAATTAAGCCGAGGGTCGACTATCCTTTCTCTCTCGAAAGGGTAATAAAATTTCGCCTGCAGCTTCCCGCAGGCATCCTGAGTCGCATACTCTGCAAACACTTCACTGGCCACAGAAAATATGAGTCGCATGCTGGAGACACCTTTGGTCCAGCTATGCAGTCTCGCTAAACTTGCTAAGTTGTGATGACAGATCTGACGAAAATGTTCGGTTCGAGTGCTGGGGATCATAAACCCCCGCAGAGGTTCGGGTGATTTATGCGTGGTGGGGTGAGGTGATGGATTATGTTGAAAGTGGGAAGTTTGTGGTTTTTGTATTATTCTGTATCCTTCAATTCAGTCTGGAGAATGTAGCTGCATGAATCTGCATTTGGGCAGAGATAATCTTTTCAAAAGAGACTATTAGAAGCATATAGAACACTCAATAGAACTAATAATATAGACCTAATATATATAAACTAATGGAACCAACCAAGTAGAGAAAGTATTGATCAGTCTATGATTGTGGTGGTATAGAGCTAAAGTTTTTTTTTTAATTTATAGAATTTCCACATTGTATTACAAGAATATGTGAAAGTAAATACATTACATAGTGTTACAGTATAAAATATGGAGTGGAATCACAAAAGAGTGGGAAATAAAGTTGTTGCAAAACTTTAATGAGGTTACAGATTTCAGAATTATCGTTAAATTATTGTGTGTCAAAACTCGAATCATTTTTCTGGAATAGATTTCATTATGATGTTTATAAATAGATAACAAGTAGAACAAAAACCCATGGAATCAATACCAAGCTGTATCACTATTTCAGAAAACAGTATAACGTACTATTAGAAACAGGAGCACAGACTTTTACACTCATTTTTAATTCAATTTCTTAACGACATTCAGTCAAGAGAAAGATGATATAAAACTCATTTCAGCGATTGGTCTCGAGTCTGAACCAGAAGTGGCACTCATATTATAAAAAAACTAAACAGTATGGCAATTCTTTGAACTCGAATAAAGTATTCTTATCATAATCGCATTGCTCATTCTTGTTCAAATGCCAAGTAATCATCAATTTGGCCTGTGAAACTCCATATTTTTCCTTATAAAGTTTGGCGGGCCAGAATTCAATGAGTTGTATTTGAAAACAATTAATAATACAACAATTATTTGACCAGCACGCTATTTAAAATGTTATTCAGAATAAACCCAAAATGTATTGCAGGGTGTTTGATAACTCATAAGATGTTGCAACAAAAGATTAAATGTAATCCTCCTAACATACTATAGTATAACATAACATAATATAGTATGTATAATATACTAAATTTTAAGTATTTCTATGTACAAAATAATATGAACATGAATTGAATGTAGATATCTATTAGAGAAATATCAGAATGTATATATCACATAGAAGTTATCTAGTATATATCTCATAGAGATAAATATATTGAAGAGATTAGAATATACTGTAATACTAAATCATAATATTCACTGAATAATTCACCATGCAGATATATCCCTCTTTGAGTAGTTGTGAAGGTGATATTGTGGTAGTTATCCATAATAAATGAAAAGACAAGATGTTGTCAAACCACTGATTTATTATTAAACCAGGTTTACCAGAGATTGATAATGGTGTAACAACCGAAACCGGTATCTCGATTTTATAATAAATCAGTGGTTTGACAACATCTTGTCTTTTCATTTATTATGCAGATATATTGTCATAAAATAAATCAATTAGACTCTAATAGAACGCCTGCAAAATTGGCATACTTATCCAGCAATAACATTCGGTACAGTTGTTAAGCAATAACATAACACTCTCATAAATGTCAAGTACCTCGCAAGTAGTACAACCAGCACCGAGAATAGTACATGAAAAATGGCCTGGTGAATTGTGGAATTTGGCACAGATACCAAATAAAATATAATGTGATTTCAAGAGTGAAAATTGAACCGCAAACTTGCCCAATGTTCACACTGTGTGGAAATTCAGGTGAATGAGACAGAATGAGGGAGAGTGTAGTATGAGAGATTGAGTGAAGAAGTTTAAAAGTGAAAGAGAGAGGGGTATTTAGATTTAGATTTAGATTTAGATTTATTACTTTATTCATGTAGATAACAAATATGACGGCTTTAATTCTAGATAATAATAATAAAATATATACTGTACAACTAATTATTTGTCAAATTTACATTAGCTTATAAATTATGCTATGAGTAGATATAGGGCAAAAGTATACTGATGATATAATAATTGTGAGTTATCTAGATGAAAAGGCGAAGTTTGGACATATGAATGTCCATTCTTGGGAAAGGAGATACAAAGAAATACTTTCCATCAACACTTGACCTTGTAAAGGGTAAAGAGAGTAAGAGAGTAAGAGAGAGAGAGAGAGTGAGAGAGAGAGGGTGGGAGAGAGAGAGAGAGAAAAATAGAGAAAAAAAGAAAGCAAAAGAGGAAGAGATGGAGGGGGAGGAAGTAAGAAAGAAAAGGTAGAAGAGCGAGAGAGTGAGGAAAAAAGAGGGAGAACAAGAGAGAACGAATTAGAGAGTGAGTGAAAAATATCGAAAGTTATGGAGAGAAAATGAGAGAATGGAATATTTAGGTAAGTTCGTATCGAGAGCGAGAGAGAGTGAGGGTTGAGAGCTTGAAAGCTGCAGAGAGAAAGTGAAAGATGACGAATGAGAGGGAGAGGCTGGAATATTGAGAGAAAGAGAGAAGACAAAGAGAAAGAGTCTCGATAAATCATGAAAACACAGGTCTACCGAAGTTTGGCAACAGAGCGTAGCAGTCGTTCGCCGAATGTAATTTCCCGCGCTAATGATTTATTTTCAACCTTCTTACGCCGACTTATTATCAGATTATCACATGATCCTACAAGAGAAACTAGACTGAAGCCAGGTGGTAGAGGGAGGTAGGGGGGGGCAGTCAGGAAAAAGAGAGAGGGATTAGTTTTGGGCTCCCTTTGTCTTATCAGCAGCTCCCTTTTACACCTCAGGCTGGCTACTCTAGCCGCCGAGGTTAATAAATTTTCCCAAGAAATCCGTGAGCTTTGTTCGGTTGCCTGCCGCTGGCGCTATCTGCCGAGATCGGACGGATTTAGCGAACGGACGTGACCTTCTGTTCTCACCCAAGTCCCAAGTCGTGTTTTGTGACCGAGCCTGCCTGCAACACCCCTTACCTACCTTCCGTCTGAAATACAGATTTGGTTGCATTCCTATGAGAGTACGAATCATATTCGGAAAAGATTTCGGAATACCTGGTGCCGAACTTGTGAAAAAATGAACTAATAATATTTATGACCTAGCTCTTCTACAATGCTTTGTTTTGATTTTTGAACAATCAAGTACGATAATTGCGATGACTATACAATGCCTTCAATAGCTTGATTATAGGCAAAGAATAGGAGAGGTTAATCTCAAAGATAACTAAAAATTAGTGGCGAAGCGTGGTATACTTATTTGGTCATCGCCGGGTATATTTCCTATAGGAAATGACCAAATACGTATAACACGCTTCGCCACGGCTCAAAATAGACAACTAAATTACCTCTGGTATAGTAAAGACATTACGTATAGGTGAAAGTATGCTGCATTGATACATCTTGCTGCATTTACTTGTTTATCTAATTGATGAACTATTAAATCTAAACTATCTTCACTTCATAAGGGTTAAGGTGAAAGTATAGGTAAAGTTTAGATGAAAGTATGCTGTATTGGTATAATTTACTGCATTAACCGAATTGATGAAATATCAAATTTGAACTATACTTTATCAAATTGATAAACAAGATAATATATGTTTATAAATAAAGGAACAGAGAGGATGAATAGATATAATTATCGAGAAGCCAGTCATCCTTGGAATTCAATAGCAGGACTATTATCAACTCAAATGGACCAATTTGGCAATAAAAAAACAATATAGGAAGCTATTATATGATAAAATTCTTAGTTATATATTACTACTTTCGGGCCCAAAACATATAATATCCTATCAATAAGAAGCCAAGTATTGCTACATTTTTCGACATTCCAAGATTGTTCCTTCCTGCAATTTTATTGACTTTGTATCTTGTTTTCTACTGATGTATTAATATTGGAAGCGCTTCAATTTCTCAGAAACAAGATGCTTGATTATGACATAGTGCTGGATTTCAAGGTATATCTTAGGCTAGGCGTACACCGGTTAGTCAAGACAAGACAAGACAAGATTAGTCACGTTTAGTCACAGTAGCCTAATTCACATAGTTGCTTATGAAGCAGCACACACTGATGCAATGACTAATCGGTGTGTGTTGCTTCATAAGCAACTATGTAAAGTACTGTGACTAAACGTGACTAATCTCGCCTTGTCTTGTCTTGACTAACCGGTGTACGCCTAGCCTTAGTATCTATCGATCTTATGATAAAATATCGACTCGGCCTCGATCTTGTTTGTGACTGGTATTTCGTTTTTAGTGTATTGAATACACAGATCATTAAGAGGGAATCTCCTCCCTATTTAGAGAGCTATCATTTGTCAACTAGTGCGTTGTATAAAAAACCTTGATCCCAGAACTAATTCTAACACATCGATCAACAGTTGCTTGGGACGGTTGACCTGTTACGCAATAACGTAACAATATTATGAAGCTAGTTAAGCGTGTAATGGGAGCTTACCGCATCCTGGTGATGAAGGTAGGCGTAAATTGAAGTGGCGTCCAGAATACACCCAGGTCGGAGTGCTTCACCTCATCCCACGTGCCGTACTTAATCAGCTGGCAGGCGGGGGAAGGAAGATCTGAAACCAGGAAAAAATAAATTTAACACTTTATAAAACGGACACTGAGATCACATCAAATAAATGAAGTTGAATTTAAATAATTAAATACTTATTTGAAAATTCTAAAATTGTTCTGCTTTTGTTTTCGAAGAGGAAATTGGTGATTTAGTAAGATGATTTATGACATAACCTGAATTTGGACTGTTTGTGTAAATTGGAAAAGGAACAGTTTTGGGAATAAGCCTGTTGTACTCTCCTATGTAAATTATTGAATAAATGATTGATTGCAAATTCTAAAATCGTTTTTATTTTGGTTTAAAAGAGGAAATTGTTGATTCAGTAAGATGATAATATGACATAACCTGAATCTGGACTGTTTGCGTAAATTGGAAGAGGGACAATTTTGGGCATAATCCTGTTGTCCTGAATTTGAACTGTTTTTGAAAATTGCAAAGTCCTTTGTAAATGTCACTTTCTTTACGCGCAGTGCTTCGTTCTGGTGAATAGACTATAGTTGAATTCATCCTACCAAAGACAATTAGAATAGTCTTTTACGGTGACAATTAGAATTCCTATCGTCTTTGATCCTACCAATCGGTAGTCCTATTGACTGAATAATTATTGTGGAAGCTATTATATTATTCTTCATGTGAGTAGCCTATATTCACGAGCCATTCCAATAGTTATTTGCAGAATAGTTATCGTGAGCACTGTCACATTAATCGCGTAATTGAAACAATTTCCCCAAGGTGTAGTATAGCAGGTCCACACACGATCGGAATAATTTGCATGCATGCTGTGCCGAAACCAGCACCGTCAGCCATATTTGGTAATCAGCCGTTTCCGCAAACAGCGATCGGCATTTAATCCCCGGAACAAACAATTTGATCGAACACATTCAGAGTTAACGCTCGATTAAGCACGAGAGGGATGGATGGCTTGAGCCTTCTGCTCCAAACTACGATCCAAGTTACCGATGCACAATTTATACCGAAAGTTATTATCCCTGTTCAACAATCAATTTACATCTTGGTTTAGTGCGCCAGGGCTGTGTATTAGTCCAACTTCGATTAAGCCAAGCACAACTGATGGAGCTCGCTGCCAAACTGTTACTACAATATGCAGAATAATGTCAATGTTTGGAATCGAATTGAAGCTATTGCAGTCTGCTTACAGATTTGAATTGAGCATTGAGTTCAGTAATTGTATCATAGAATGTTATTGAAACTCTCCATATAATGGGGTAACTTTGAGAAATTGTTCTCAATTTCAATTCAGCTCGATTGAATATTGCTAGATCTTACTATTTGCCGAATCCAAACGTCAAGTCTACTAGAATCTAGTAAATCTCCGGTAACTATCTCTTTTGATATAACTAGGAAAAAAGTTGGAAATAAATGAAATGTTCAACTCGTACAACTACTTTAGTTGCTGAATTTCAATCGACAATACATTTTTTTATCCACTGATGCTAATCAGCTTGTAACTAGTACTAGTACCTGAAATACTTCGACAAGAATGATAGTACTCATCAACTACTTGCTATATTTCAATCGATAATACATTCATTAAATAGAATCACTTGAACGGAACTTTTTTTACCTAGTAAAACCTACAACAGGAAGCTACACTTATCAAGAAATAGAAATTAATTGGGCGATTTTTCCTTTTTGAATAATGGTAGAATACGTGTAATAATGAAACATGTAAAGAATAAACAAACTAGATGTGAATATTTTAGAAAAAATAAAGATTTATTAAGAGAATTTTTTATTTCTTAAAACTATTAAGAGAATGGAGAGGATAATTAAGATTTTAGCAAAAAGTGGTGAAGATTTAATTAGTGAATGTTTTATTTTCTCAAGATATTAAAAGAAAATTTGTGTGGAATGTATTCAGTTTATTTTTTATCATGTGTATACGGGATATATTATAATCATTCTACATTATCAATCATTCATAAATACTGTATGCTATAGAATTTAATAAAGTTCATTAACATTGATATACAGTGAGATATCAACATTAATATCAGCATTGATGTACATGGGATGGAGTGGAGCGTGAGCGGAATACAAGAGTGTAAGAGAGAAAAAAGAGTTGAAGGAAAGAGAGAGCAGATTAGAGAGAAAGAAGGGAAAAGAGTGAAGTTTGATTCTGTCGGTCAGCCTGTCCGCAAATTGGACGCTGGACAGGCATGCAGCATCGAAACCAGAAAGCTGATTCTGCAAAACTCCAACTGAATTGAGACGTTGGACCTCTCGTTATTAAATTGCCTCAAAAGAACTTACAGCTCAGCACTGACAGAATTTCTTCTTCATCCAAATTACTTTATCAAATTACATCATCCACCAAACGTATCTCTCATTATTCAAAGCCTCATCACCTAAATATGTGTACTGTATAGGAACTAAAAAATCTGTACCACATCACATCTGCATCTGTATTCTATATCACGTTCCATTAGCCTTAATTGACCTTGAATGCAGACGCTTAATTGCAAATTATGTACTTCTTATAATTTTTAGACCACGGTGGATACAATTAATATTGTGTTATATTAGTTGTAGTAGAAGGATTGTAAATATTGAACAGTAGGATAGTTTTATAAATAATGTAGCTTCAAGAAACAATTGTATCATCGAAAATATTCGAGAATATAATTTATGTAATAAATTGATATTTTAAAAATATCAATAATTCAATAGATATCAATTGATGAAACATCAAACATGACTACCGATGATCACAATTAAATGATGAGTTGGATACTTTGTACCAAATAAGACTTTTTAAAGGAATCATTTATTTGTAAAATAAAAAAAGATCCACAGTCTGGTATTAAAAGATAATAATATTTTAAAAGGTTATGAAAATTTTAGAAGTATCGATGAATTAAATCAAAATACACCAAATTAAATTTGAATTAAAATCTCGTAAAAATTGATAAATGTTAAAGATTAGAAAAGAAATAATATGGTAGATATCAAATATGTAACTATATAGTTCGAAAAACACGAATTATCCATTTACTCATATCAAGTCAATAACTATAACTTTCAATGTACAGTAACCTTTATTCCCAGGGATTATTCTGGAACTTAACAAGCACGTGGTGTTACACACAGAAAGAGTTGGGAAAGCAATAAATCTCCAAGTTTGACAAGGCAAGAGCCAACTTTATTGAACTTGTAGCAAGAGAGCACTACTTCTGGCCACGGCGAGAGATCAAAGTAAAAGCAAGTGAACCAAGATAAACTAACCTAACCCAAGTGGCTGGGCGGAAGCGAAACGAGGCTGTGGCTTTGGCAAGGAATTCCAATAGTTGGTTGGGCCCTGCGCCCCAACGCGATTAGTACCGAGGATGTGGTCCCATGCACTAATCTGTAAGGTGTTTCGTATACACATAGTATATTTATAACATGTGTAGGCTATAGAAGATGTGCATACATATAATCCCCGACCGGAAGTCTAGCTTTGAAGGCTTGCTGAAAGGCCTCTCTATCGATCAGTGATAGGTGAGTAGGAAGCTTCAACCTTCTTAAATTAGGAGCAAGGGTTTTTGGAGAAGGAAAACGATTCTTGCAGTTCTCTTGTTGAGAAATATTAATAATAATTATAACCAGATTGATTTTTACTCAAATCCATATCCACCAATACATTCATTTATCCCGGATTTTTAATATCCGTCTTAATTAATTTCCCTGATATTCATATCCACCATATTCATTCTTCTCAATACATGACAATTTGACTTAATCTATCATTTGTCAATTATTACATATTGTAAATTTTTATTCAAATCCATTAATCCGTGGAAAATTCCATGGTTAATAGAACGAAAAGCAGCTAGGTATGACGTAATCATCAACACGTAAAAGCT
Source organism: Laodelphax striatellus (assembly GCA_017141395.1). Taxonomy (NCBI): domain Eukaryota; kingdom Metazoa; phylum Arthropoda; class Insecta; order Hemiptera; family Delphacidae; genus Laodelphax; species Laodelphax striatellus. The sequence goes on from CM029538.1 coordinate 24,429,840, forward strand.
GACAACACAAAAAATTTTATAAATCAGAGACAGAGAATAGTCATAATCGCATCAGATTTCTGCGCATCCAACTTATAAACCATACCGTGTTCCAGCAACCGTGGAAAATTCCATTTTCCAGAAAATGGATCACCCATTTTTCAGAAAATGGATCACCCATTTAAAGTTTCACACCTATTTTAAATGAAGTATTAGCATGATATTTCACAACGTAACTACTTTCTCGAATTTTATTGGTTCATTACGAAATAGATATTATAATGTTTATCATATGCCGTGAAGTTATCATAGGAAACATGCTTTTTATCAAGCGAAAGTTCAAATTTTGTAAGTCAATCTACGATACGGTATTTTTTAATTGTTATTAGAATGGTTAATCTCTATACTCACATCTATCATACTATAACATCTCGCACTAACATTTCTCTACACTCCTATCTCTTTTTTTCCACTCAAATAATATCTATCAGCAGTTGATATGATTATATAGTACATATAAATACATATACAATTCAGTATATATGTACGTATACAGTACATATGAATCCTTGTTCACCAACATAGAAACTCTGAAAAATGACAGCTGTAAGTACCAATCTTGTTTCAAAATGTATAGTTGAAACTCAATATCCACCATTGAATATTCTCTCATCAAAGTTTCAATATTGACCTCAGCCATCCATTTTAGATTTGGCTGAGAGTGGTTGCTGATAGTCGTGGGACCTCTTATTGTAGCCGGTTCGATCGAATAAGTACACTATTGAATGATTCAAAAGTTGAAGTGTTGCACCGGGGCAAGACGAAATAGCTAAGCATCAACAGTCGACTCTTCACAATCGATTCTCGATACTTGAATTCTCTCTTCAACCGATTTTGGTCCCTCGAAACATTCCAATACTCTCTTACCCTCTCACACATCTTTTCTCTCATTCCTCTTTCTCATGTTCTCCTCCTCTATTTCACTCTTTCCCTCTTTTTCTCATTCTCCTCAGTTTTTCTCAGTTTTCACGGAATCTTTCTTCTCTTTCCCAATATTCTCCTCTTTTATCTTTCTTTCTTTTCTTCTTCTCTTTCTTCTCATCTTCTTCTTCTTCTTCTTTTCTTTTCTTTCTTTTTCTTTCTTTTCTTCTTCTTCTTCTTCCTTCTTCTTCTTCTCTTCTTCTTCTTCTCATTTCTTCTTCATTATTTTCTTCTTCCTTCTTCTTCTTCTTCTTCTTCTTCTTCTTCTTCTTCTTCTTCTTCTTCTTCTTCTTCTTCTTCTTCTTCTTCTTCTTCTTCTTCTTCTTCTTCTTCTTCTTCTTCTTCTTCTTCTTCTTCTTCTTCTTCTTCTTCTTCTTCTTCTTCTTCTTCTTCTTCGTCTTCTTCTACTGCTTCTTCTTTTTCCTCTTCAACTCACTTCTTATTCTTTGAACATTCTCTTCAACTACTTCTGATCGATGTCTCAATCATTTCTTCTCCTTTCTCTCATTCCTCCCCCTCTTCTTTGCCTACTCCCCCTTCTTTCCCTCCATTTCATCATGTCTAGCTCACTCATAAACACAGCTCAGTCATCCCAGGCTGCTGGCAGCTAATGGAGCAATCGTGTTCACCATTCAGCTTGCCGGATCTCCCGAAGGGATTCTGCGGCAAATAAAATGGAATGTTTGTCCCCGGGGTTTTGATTTTCGTCTTCAATACCCACCCCCCTTCCCACAACCCTCTCCTCGCAATGAGGAATGTCTCTTCCATTTTCCACTCACTGAATGAGTAGACAAACTTGGTCTGTGACTAACTTGAGTCAATTCAACACGTGGCGTCAACGATACACTATCATAAAAATGGATTGTTTCCAATAAAGCTGATTCCAAGGTTCATGTTCAACAGTTGCCACAACATGGCGCCTCAAGACGATGCATGATGAGGGTACCCAACAACTCTCTCTCACTTTATTGCATCTAGATTTTGTCTTTCTGTATTTACTTGGAATTGTGTGTTAATAAATGAGATGGAGTGTTTTGCACAGTTCGTTCTCTGAAAATCTGTAGAATAGTTTTGATTTTTTGAATAAATTATGATGAAATATGAAGAGTAATTGACTATCTTTCAGACAATCACTGAAATTTTTAATGAACTAGAAAATAATCTCAAAGTTTACTACTTCTTATAATACTATTACTGCTACTGTACTTCTATGTTCTTTTGAAAAAATATGAAAAAGTATCAAAATTTTAATAAAATGAAAAATAGAGTTCAACCCATATTATTGAACATCAAAAGAACGTTCAATATCTGATGACTTTAGTATCTACAAACAGTTTACAAAATTCACGTATAGCACAAAAGTGTGCGCAAATGCCTGCTTTCTAAATGACGGGAGAAATAATCGAAATTGGAATTATATTCATTGTTCTTCGTGTACAGTGTACAGAAAAAATACATGAATTATTTAAAAAAGACTTCAAATTAAATTTGCACTCACATGGGCAAATTCCTGTGGATGAGAATTCAGAAACACGTACGTTCTGCGTCGTCGACCAATCAGGAGAGAGTATAGGCGGAGCTTGTAGGTGTGTCAGTAGGCGTGGTCAGATACTGGTTCTTGTTTGTGATTGATCAGTCGTTCTTTCTCTCCATTCTGCTGAATTGCTGTATTCTCCTCGATTCTTCCTCGAATTGCTATGATCTCCTCGATATGTGTGACATATTCTATGAAAATGGTGTCCCTGTATAATTGACAACAAATTGTCCTAATATCGCCATTTAGGTATACTCTATAGACTGCTTCAAATGTGTAACATTTGTTTCAAAATCACTTTTTGTCTTGTAGGTAATAATCGATAGGTTATAATTTTAATGATTTTTCCAGTGCCTCTTGTCTTTGTATAAAAGACTATGCAGTTATGAGATTCAAGTTCTTCATAATATTCTGTAAATTCATGATAAAAAACTATCAGTCTGCTGACTTGTTTCGAAATTTTGTATTTTATAATAATAGTGTAGTAATTCACACTGAACCTGCTGAAAAAACCATAGGTTTAGCAGGACCCTTAAATGTCATCAATCACATTAATTAATTGGCTCTTCATTGGTGAAATTATTTCCAATATTGTTCATTTTCAACTAGTCTAAGATTCAACCTGCAATAATGTAATGTCTCATTTTCAACGCAATTAGTCTCTTTAGACTAATCTATTCATATTTTTCTATTACATATAATTCTCTTTATATTATTATCTAGTTTCAAGTTGATAGCTTGCATTCCGGCCTGTGAACTCAACCTCTAGCTAGTTTCAAATCTCATCATCCCATCCAGCATCACCTGAGACATTGATCATTCCACAGGATCAACAAACAATCCCATCGTCTGAATGCTTTTTGTCTCGCCGCTTGAATTCTATTATTGTATCAAGCTTGCCACCCATGTGTCACTCCAGCAGTCGTATCCTGCTGCAGAGCTAGATCAATCTCATTGCCATTCTTGCAGCGCGCCCTAGTATAACATCAGTGATGAACCAGTAGCAAGTAAATTGGTTTGCGGTTGACGGAGCAAAAAAATCAGAACAGCAGAAGTTAGCTGGGTTTGGAATATCAGCCGCAGAAAGAATGCCGCTCGCATAGGAATGCAATCTTGAGATGGAAAACCGAAGGAATGTTGTAATATAAAAGAGTTGCGAGATTTGGACCAAGAAGATCCGGCTGTGAGACGAAAATTCCCCCAGGGCGCAACAGAGCAAGAACCCTTATTTCTAGATTTTGCTCGTTCGCTTGTTTATTCTGTCTACCCTATAAACCCTTTTGGCACTTTCTACTCGTTTTTTCTCTCCACAAAAATAATGGCTCACCCATGCGTCAAGAAAAATTACCTGCCTCACTCTATAAAACGGTTATATTCAATTTCAGGTTTGAAAATAAACACTACTTTTCATTCACCCTTGGGCGAGTTGCGTGTGCGTCGATTGTCGCTTCAGCGATCATTCTTTTGTTTTGAATTCATCTCCTCTACACAGAAATCCAATCATCCGCTTCTTTGCGATCAACATGAAGAACTGTGGCACAGCCTAATAGGATTCCTGTTATTGTTTGCTCATGTTTGATAAGAGTTCATAAAAAAATTAATCGAGTTTCAATACAGATATCCTTTATGAAATTAACCTGTATGACGAACATAGCCTGTTATTTCTTCACCGAGTTCTGAACAAAAAGAATAAAAGCCGGTTGTATCATTCAGAAAGAAAAAAACTTTATCATCCATGTTTCAAATCAAAACAAAACTTCTGATTATTCCAGCACAGGAAAATCAAAATCTGAAGGTATGACAGGAAAGAGATCAACTCTGAGTTATCTCTTGTTTTAGGCTATCATGTTTTGATATTATATACCGTATTGATGAAATTATATGGTTCAAGAAAGGTAGAAACATAAGAAAGGTGAGATAAGAATATCAAATATCAAATGAAATAATTCTTTATTCTGGAAAAACAATATTACAAGTACATGAAATATACATTATAGGCATACAAGTATTTTAAAAAATATCATGAATATACAGAGTAATAAAGCAAAATAATGTACTGTCTTTTATAAAATAACTAATATTATCCAAAATAAGATACTGCTTGCTAAATTCAATTAGAATTTGTTTGCAAGCAGGAGAATGGTCCAAGATTGTTCAAAAACATGGTAAGAATGTTGATGTGGTAGTAAGCCTATTAAAATATTCTGGTGGAATGAGAGTTGAATGCAGAACATGAATAGCATAGAATATAGATCAACAAAACTCATAAGATTCAGCCTGACCAGCAATAACAATATTAATGATATTCTCCGTTCTTAAATTATGTTCACCTTAAAAAATAGTTTCTGTCTTGTGAGTAATAATGCCTAACTGATAATGCCAATAATAGAATGTCAATAAAGCTTTATTTATTCATTTAATGCCGATAAGTGAATACTTTAATTGAATTGAAAAATGCCTGTGTCATAATGTAATGCCTGAAAGTAAATAATTTAATTGAATTTACTAATTTCTATTCCCCTCTCAGGTAGAACGAAAATTTTTATTCTTAAAAAATGACAAATTATGAGAATGTCTCCAATAAGCCTCAACTATTAATCAAACGATGATTAACTTTCCAAGAAAAATAATTACGTTCAAGTCGAATTTCAAGGAAACAAATTATACTGCAGCCTTTCAACGATGGGGGAGACAGAGAGCAATGTCAAAGAGTCTTGATCGATACTGTGATAATAATTATGAATATCAGAGAGAGAGAAAGGAAATTGCAATTTCCTTCACAATCAACCAGTCTGAGGTCCAATTTTCCCCATTGCTGATGATGATGATGTAAATTATCATTATAATAATGATGAGGGTGATGATTATAATAGTAATAATTTTGTATCAGCAAAATAAGAAGAATTGAATTCAATCAAAGTACCTGCAGAACAGAAACAAAAAGGTTACTAATAGAGACAGAGACAAAGTCAAACAACAAAGGGAAGGATAATTTGAATAATATTACAATGGCGACATAATTTTAGAAAAGCATGACAACAGCTTCATAATGAAACTATTTGAAAGGTGATGATCATTTTGAATTTTCCTGTTGATCACAATTTCCTAATGACATGACAAAGACATAATTTGCATGACATCACAACAGCTTTATAATAAAACTATTTCAGTAAGGATGATCAACTTAAATTTTGATGTTGATCATGAATGAGATGATTAGCAATTCACCACCTGAGTATTTGAGCCGCTCTAGCAATAAAGCCGGCTTTCCATTAAATGTCAAACACGATATTTGTGTTCAAACGCCCTGTGTATTATCGGATCCAATAGCCACCATAATCTCCCTGGTTAATTTTCCAATGGCAAAAGCCAGTTTGCGGCTTAATAGTTTGTGGCCGCTGACAACGTAGGTGTAACAAAGAGGGTGATTAGGGTGGATAGAGTGAAAATGGAGGGTAGAGAACATCGTTTAAGTGGATTTGTTAACCTAGAGTACAATAACACAGTACAAGTACAGGGAGACACTTTTCATTTTCATTGAAGCTTGATAATTTTTCTCTCTATTTTGACATTCTGATGACATACTATCAGCCAGGTGCACGACAAAACCAATTATATTATATTTATATAATTTTATTATATACTTAATAATATTTTTATTATATTTAACCATTGTGAAATGAGGTCATTCCATTGATGTATCACGGAATCATTCTGTGGTTCTCGTAGCATTATTTCACTTTGATGACATCATTTTACATTGGTCAAAGTGAATTGTTATTTCATGCAACTGGCCACTTGATAATTTGACATCTTGTGATCACAAAGATCCTATTGATTTAAAGCATGGAGATTAGAACGGAGTGAATTTCAAATAATTGAGACTCAATAAGATCGTATAAAATGATGTATTTCTTGTTGGATTGAAATCTATATCAATATTTGATCATAACTATATAGTTTTTTAAATGAATATTGAATTGAATATCAAAAATCCTATTTCACGTTAAAATCTTCTGTTTTTAGTTGAATTATTAATTCAAATGTAAAATAATTATAATAATTGAGAAGAAAAAATAATTCCAAATTCCTCATAATGTTACCACAGGTTCATCAATTCAATTGATAAAATTGATTTATTTCATCTTGAGGTCATTATAACGCTAACAACTAAAATCAATCATTTCTCATCTTCTGATGAATGATTGAAATGTCCAATCAATCATCTTCCCTGACTCTTTCGTCACCCTAATATAGCACTGATAGATTGAGCTTGAAGAAAAATATTATTTATTTCTAATTTTTTGAATGAATGGTTATCATTGTATATGATTACGATAACGAGAGAGAAAGACTAAAGTTACTGGTACCGGTAATGTCTGATTAGTATTATTTATGAGCCTTTTTAGCATAACCTTTCATTTATTGTGCACATGATTGTATCGAAATTGATTTGGATTATGTAAATTGAGTCATTCTTTGCCATGTTAACAAACTTCTTGACTAAGGTTCTTGACTAATTGAACATTATTGTCGCAATAACCTTGCAACTTCAACATTATTACACTTCAATTGTACCAATAGATTGACAAAGTAAATGCGACAAGTTCATTAATAGATTAATCACGTGTATTGAGATAGCCCATTCAGGCGAAGTGTGAGTAAACGGTTTGCTGCAACTAAACAAAATGGCCGGATGGCAGATCGCACAGTTATTTGCATAATGGAAGCGCCTCCTCAGGCCCCATGCGAGCGAGATCGATTATGCAGCACCATGCTAAACAGGCTAGGTAATTGTTACTACGGCAGGCAAAGCCAACATACAGCGGCTGGCATGGCAATCTCGACCATAACCACTTTGGTTGGCGCTAATCGCTCTTCACTATGTTTACATTTGCCACCGCGGTGCGCGCCGCATCGCTATTATCAACGATGGTGCGTTGTTTCAGGTATAGCCAGAGGTGGTGGCAAACAAACGAGACTCCTCTTTTGACTCTTACCCAACCCCACCCCCCCACCTTAACCTTATTTCCTCACCATGGATTTCGAAGCTGTCATAGTGATTAAGTGGTGGATGGACAAAGTGTGGAGAAAGCGAAAGCAGCAGCTTGGGGGAGGGGGTGTGTTTAGAGGGGGGGTTGATGATAAAGAAGGGACGATCAATTATTCCTCACTTCCCCCCCTCCCACCTGGAAAATCCCACTTCTGCCACCAAAAAGATTAAAGCCCTCAGTGATGCGACCGCCACCACCACTGCTGCTGCTATTCAAGTTTAATCGAAAATGAATTGGCCGGCTGTCAAATTCCCCCTCTCCAACCCTAAAGGGGTGGAAAGGGGGGGTGGAGGGGTGACAGGCAGGAATTCGCACAGCATAACAACTGAAGAATTCATCTGGCCCGGCTGCTAATAGGCTACCCACACTCCGATGTTCAGGCCAATATCTCAAAATGAACGACACATTGCATCTGATTGTCATTGAACAATTGACTTATTGCTTTTTGATTTGTGAAGAGATATTGTATTCTACTAGAATGATATTTCGTGGGATTTGTCCAATGTCATTCTGTATTATATCACATAATATATATGAATATTATAATATAATTGTATGATACATTCGAATAGATTAGGATTAAATTCTCATTTAAATAATATAAGCTGTGCTTGTTTTTTCCTCAAATTTGTAATATTTTGCATACGCCATTTTTCTGCTTCAGCAAATAGGATAGCGCCTCGAAAATTAGAGTTTACAACAGCTCAATGAGCTATGTAATTGGTTGAAGCTATTTAATGCAGTAAATAGCAGATAAAATTTGAAGTAATACATCAGAAATCAAAGGGACTTTGATAATAGCTTTCATAATAAGCCATATAATCTATTAATGTTTATTGAAATAATACTGTCATACTGTTTATGTTGGGTTGCAACAAGCGAAATCAATTTTGATCCAGGATCAGTACAATGCTAATCAAATGGGATGTGCTGATTCAAAATAGTTGATCCCGGCTTCTGTAACCCAACGTTAGTGTTGTTTTAAGTGGTCTAGAACCGAGAATATTATAGATTTGATAAGAAATTTAGTTCCTTTTAGTAAATATTTAGGCTATAATGTGATAGATAAATGATAGATTTGATAGATAAGAAATCGTAATCAATAAAAATTAGTTAAAAAAGTAAATATCTTTTCCAAATTTTAACATTGCATTATCATTTCCCTGGAAACTGGCTTACGATATAGCTATATATATCCACCCATTAACCCCATTGAACTTCTAAAATCATTTATCAATGAAAAATAAAGTATCAGGTATATGAATGAATAAATATAATAAATAAATAATCAGGAGAAGTACCTTCTCCCAATCTATTTTATCAATGAAACTCATTCCCCATGAAGCTGGCTTACAATATAGTTACGTTTCTAATCCACTGAACTTATAAAGTTATTTATCAATCATCAATGATGAATATAAATCGGAATTTCATTATAAATATATTGCGATCAGTCTCATTCCCCTGTACTCCAACTCGAAATCCCATATTCTTCATCCATCTGTCGAGTTTCGCACACCACTGTACGTTTCAACCCGTCATTTCTATTGATGTGAGCCGTCAGGCATTCATGAGTTACCAGCCTGTGTTTATCTGGCTAAGTACTTGATTGTTTGCAACTGTGTCAACCCTGTGTGTCTGATTTAAAGCGTTTGCCGGCAGCCAAACATGTCAAAGGCCTCTAATTCTCGTCTATCTAGGCGCCATTGTCCAATGTAGCTGTCAAAACCATGCATTCTGAACACTAGATGTTAATCGTTATCAGGGTAGGCTGGAATTATGGCTTGTCATTCATGTGATTTTGACAACATTCAATCAGAATATAGTGTTACAACAATTGGTAGTGGTGATTGAACAATCGACATTAAATTATTTATTATCTTATTATTAAGTCTATTGCTTTTTTGGCAGGGAGAACCTTTGGGGTGCTCCGCGTTGCCGAATAATAGTCCAACACTGAATTTCAACTTCTCATCTCTGATTATCGACATTAAATGAGGCAATGAACACCTTGATTGATAGAACAATCATTAAAGTTTAAGGAGTTAATGTTTGGGGAGTCCTATCTCACAAGGTGTCAAATCATCGATAAACTGTAAAAGCTTTAATAAATAACAACCAATGTATCCGTAATATCCTTGCAATATGAATAAAATAATGAATGAACAATAAACCAACGACAAAAGTAAAGTTTGACGATGAGTTTGCGTCTGGAACAAGCTTTATACATAGTATGTTAGTCGTAATTTAATATAGTTCCCCTTTCTTTCAGAGAAATGTAAGTGAGAGAAGAAAAAATAAGAGTTTTTAAAGGAAAGTGGGAAAACGAACAGAATCATAAGGTAGACTAGGAACCGCACAGAACAACATGAACGATAAAAAGGTAAGATCAATGTGATAACGATCTTCTAAAAGAGAAGTCAAAATTTAGAGGGACTAAGATTCCAGCTCAAAAACAAGAAGAAGGAGAAGGAGGAGAAGTAGGAGAAGAAGAAGAAAAGGAAGAAGAGGAAGAAGGAGAAGAAGAAGAAGAAGAGGCAGAAGGAGGAAAGAAGAGGGAGAAGAGGAGAAGAGGAGGAGGAGGAGGAGGAGGAGGAGAAGAAGAAGAAGAAGAAGAAGAAGAAAAGAAGAAGAAGAAGAAGAAGAGAAGAAGAAGAAGAAGAAGATGATGATGATGATGATGATGATGATGATGATGATGATGATGATGATGATGATGATGATGATGATGATGATGATGATGATGATGATGATGATGATGATGATGATGATGATGATGATGATGATGATGATGATGATGATGATGATGATGATGATGATGATGATGATGATGATGATGATGATGATGTAAAAGTTATAATCTACATTGAAATTCAAGCCAGTGAATAGAAAACGAATCTACACCATGCAATTTATCAAAATCGTTAGCTTCCATGTGTGGAGATTTAGGACGAATCACAGAGCAGCCACTCGCATTAAAGCAGCATCCAGCAGTTGGCAGCAGCTTCACAGTCCAATCTAATGAATGCTCAAGAGAAACTTTATTATCAGGCCGAACGGAAACCCTCTGTCACATTGTAGCACTCGCAGTCTCAACGTTTGCCAGGAATTTAAAAATACGAATGACGTCACTAGGCTTTTTTCTGCCGCTGGTCATCCTTCAGACTCCACCGGAAACACAGGCCATTTCCGGTTTTCCGGAAGTGGAGGCTTTCCACTGTTATGTGCCATTGGGCTTTCCCGGAGAGACCACTGATAGCCTACTGAGTGAGCGATGGAGTTCAGCTTTTAAATGCTGTCCTTTTGGGATGTCAACATCAATTTAGAAAATTCAAAAGATTTCAGAAAGAGTAAGTACGTTTATAGCTTTGATGATTCATAAGCTCAAAGCATAACAAGATAAATGAATCTGCTAATCTTCATTCGGTATTCCATCTGGAACCCAATATTTCTGGTTTTAATTATCATCTCCTATACGCTCTAGTCTAGACTCTCATAGAAATACAAGACATGAAAGAGTTATTTTTCTCAGTCACATTAAAATGCATGCATACTAATCATATAAATGAATTAAAATACAGTTTGCATCAATTCTTGTTACTCGGTAATCTTCAATATTGTTTTCAGTAATCACTTACCAAGTAGTACAATATATTTTGTTTATCATTTCGCATAGTGAAAAATCTGTCGAGAACACGAAATCTAATCGCTGTAAAGTCACACCATCTAACATAATCAATACAACGGAATCCCTATTGATCTCCGTAGTATGACGTCATCTTACTGCAGTCACATTCAACTGGTTTTTCGTGCTATCGGTCTCAATGGAATCAAATTCACTATTGGTCACAAAAGGACTAGAAAATTTATTGGGAATGTAAATAGGAATTCAAGAAAAAGACGATTTCTTTGCAGGGTTATCTAGAGGCTTTCTTCTTCTTCTTCTTCTTCTTCATCTTCTTCATCTTCTTCTTCTTCTTCGATACGAAGTTTCAAATTCCATTTCGAAAAAGCAACTGTTTCGATTTCAATTAAGAAACTGTAATGATTGCCTCATAACACGGTCGTGTAGATAAAAATAGATCTTGTAAACTTTCGTCAGTATTTTTCCTTACTTCTGTAATATTCCGTGTTTATTTATTTGTTATCTATGTGTAATCTCCCATCAGTACTTTTCCATGATTCTGTAATTTTCCATTGTTAATTATTTCTTGCGTCATCAGTAAATTTCCGTCAGTACTTTTCCATACTTCGGTAACTTTCCATTGTTATCTTCATCTGTTGATCTATGTAATTTTCCACGAGTATTCTTCAGTAGGCTACTCCTGTAATTTTCCGTGTTTGATCTTCTTCTTCTTTTCTTCTTCTTTTCTTTCTTTCTTCTTCTTCTTCTTCTTCTTCTTCTTCTTCTTCTTCTTCTTCTTCTTCTTCTTCTTCTTCTTCTTCTTCTTCTTTCTTCTTCTTCTTCTTCTTCTTCTTCTTCTTCTTCTTCTTCTTCTTCTTTTTCTTCTTCTTCTTCTTCTTCAAACCTTTCTTCCAAATATTCTTCTTCAAGTTTATACTGTTTGTAGAGAAACTTTGTACAAACAGTGATACTCAAATTTATAAAATATTCATCCATAACGTGTTCGTTTAATAGTTTTTAATTCAAGGTCATACAGACAATGAGCAATGCATGTTAAGCAAACAGTGACTTGAATTTATGAAACAAATTCACCTATCATTCAAAGTCTTTCCCATTCCACTCAAATTTAACATTGCTCACCTGCCACAACCTTATCTAAAAACATTCACCAACATTATTCATTCACCTTATCCAAAAACATTTACCCACATAATTCACTCACCTTTCTGAGAACGTGAATTATCTTCGCGCTGCCATATCTTGTCAGGAATTTGTGGGCGGGGGAGGATCGAATGTTATTATTCATAGGCTTGAAGTCAGTGGTGTCACTATCAGGGTGTCAGCACCCTTAGAAAGCCGCAGCGTTTGAAATAGATGGCGCTTCTCACATGACTTACTGACACACAAGAGGCGCTAGCTAGACATGTTCAAGTGTGTCCTATCACTCATTCTTCTTCAAGGCATCCTTTCACACCCTTTTCGTTCACGAGTTCTCTTCGTGCTCCTGCTTTATTCTGGTTTACTGGATTCTTCTTCTGAGATTCATCACGATTCTCTCAAGGATAAAGGCCTATTATGGTTAAATGGTGAATAGTAATACAGTATGATGGAGTGACAGTATTCTAGTCATTTTTAATATTCATAAGATTCAATATTTTCATACTAACATTTCCATAGGAAGAAATCTCGAAAGATATTTTCTCCTTATGTAATTATTTTAATCTTTTTCTTTTGTCAGTCTAATGGTACGATAAACCACATCCACACTTTTCTGTGAGAAAACCTTCCTCTCTAAGTCCCAGGAAAGCATGGAAGCAATAAAATAGACTATTCTGGAATAATAGAAGCAATAGAAATAGAATATTCTCGCATATTTGTCTGGACTTTAATATATATATTTTGAAGGGAAATATCATAACTTACGATTGTGACGCCCATCAGATTGGCTAATAACTATAATCATCGGACTTATTACAAGCAAATGATTGCCCTTTATTGGTTGTGTATTTGAAGTCAACTCAGATCTCTGAAAATGATGTGAGAAGTTCAGCTCATATCTTATAAACTTGTAGATGGGAGAATTGAAACACTAACACCCAACACTTCCTTCCAGTGATAAGGTTCCTACACTAGTTCCTAAGGTTCCTAACTAGTGATAAGGTTTCTAATTGAAACACTTTCTCCAAGGAAAAATGTGAATAGGAAATCAACTTTTATTATGATTATTTCTTCACAGCATAATATTTGAATTTGCGTTTCATAATCATCATGTATCCAATAGCAGTTAATCTATTGCGATGTCTAATAATTATTATTAGATAGTAATTATTACTTTCAATTACATAAATTATAAGTTATTTCCAACTTATTTCCAATAATCATCTAAACCTTATTCACATTCTCCCAATTACATGAGAATACAATCATTAACTCAAAAACTCTCAATTCAATCTGTTCGACGAGTACACCAGTTAATTTCAATCATCAGAAAATTCATCAGAGTATGGCCCAATCAGAACATTTCTGTGCTTTGAATTATTGTGATCAACAAAACGGAAAGACCTCATTTAGGAGGGACAGGATCTGAACAGTAAGGTCAGTCACAGACCATCGAAACTTTCATTAAAATTTGCAGCAAAGCAGCGACAAACTCAAATAATGCGCCCCACCACCACCCCACACCCTGCAACCGTCTTATCAGTAGCTGCAAAACACTTGGCCAAGATCAAAGCGTAGCCTGGTTTCGAATTACTGCTCTCTGCTCGCACTCTCTTTCTCTCTTCGTTTCTCTCTCTCTTGCTCTCCCTTCCACTGACTCTGTCACTCTATCTATCTCTCTTTCTTTGTGTATTTCGAATCTTTCATGTTTCGACCAAGTTGAATAATTCGCAGAGGCAGCACTCGAATTGAAACGTTTATAGAGGCGGCTGGCTATTGGACCCACACTGCTGGCTCCTCCGTTCTGCAGCACTGTAGTTGTACGAAGAAAGTGTAGAAGAAAAAAGGAAACTATGCAAAAGAAGATGAAGAAGAAGGAGGAGAAGAAGGAGGAGGAGAAGAAGAAGAAGAGAAGAAGAAGAAGAAGAAGAAGAAGAAGAAGAAGAAGAAGAAGAAGAAGAAGAAGAAGAAGAAGAAGAAAGTTACGAGAGGAAGAAGACAGTATTGGGAAAGAAGAAGAAGAAGAAGAAGAAGAAGAAGAAGAAGAAGAAGAAGAAAGAAGAAGAAGAAGAAGAAAGATGGTAAAAATATAAAAAGGTACGAGAGGAGGAAGACAGTATTGGGAAAGAAGTCAGAAGATGATAGAAAATTCCGTGAAAACTGAGGAGAGAAAAACTGAGGAAAATAATAAACATGAGTGTAGAGATGAAGAGAAAGAGAGTCAATGAAGAGAACGAGAGGAGGAGAAGAAGGAGGAGAAATAAGAAGTATAAGAAAAAGAAGGAAAAGGAGAATTAGAAGGAAAAAAAAGACGAATAAGAAGAATGGAACGAAGGAGAAGAAGGAGAAGAGGGATACAACAAAGAAATACAAGATAAAGAAATACTGAAGCAGGAGATTAAGAGGGAACATTGGGAAAACGAAGGAAACTTGTTGTAAAGGAAAAGAGCTATAAGAATGATAAAGAAGATGAAGAGGAAAGAGCAGGACAAGAAGAATGAAAATGTGAAAATGAAAGTGAGAGAGCAGGAAAGGAGGTGGAGAAGGAGGATGTGGGGGAGGAAGAGGAGGGAGCGAAAAAGAAGAAGAATCAGAGGGAGACAACTTAAAAATTTAAAATAAATTAAGAAGGTGGAGAATAAAGGGACGGCGAAAGAAATACGGCAAAAGAATAGAAAGGTAGGAAAATGTGATGGAAGTAGGCAAATGAGAAGAAAGGGAAAGGACTCGAAAAAACAAGAAAAACATGAAGAACAGGCTATCAAAAAAAAAATGAACAAAGAAAACAACCAATAACAAGGATAAATAATAATAACCATATTATTTTTATGATATATAAAACCATATTATATAAGAAAGGAGAAAAGAAAGGCTGGGAAACAAAAAGAATAGAATATACTGTACATAGAACTGCAAGAGAAAAAATAAGTGGAAAAAGAGAAGAAATAATTTGATGAGGGAGAAGGCAGAGAGAGGGAGGAAGCTAAATAGTTGAAGGCGGAGAGAAACGTCAAAAAAACAGAGACAAGAAGAAGAATGTGAAGAAATAAAACTGGTACAAGAAGAAGAATAAGGACGGGAAGACGTCTGAAAAGAGAAAGAAAGAGGAGAAGAGTAAGCAAGTGGAAAAGAAGAAGAAAACGGAAAAAGGTCGTTTGGTGGAATGCTTGGAAATTGAATTGAGCCGCTGCTAATGAAACATTCTAATGAAGGAAAAGTCTGAGAAATGGCTCGCCAGGCTACGACGACACAATGCAATGGATGGGCAACAAGAGGACAAAGAGAGAGAGAGAGAGAGAGAGCGAATTGGGGAGAGTAGAAGAGAGACAAGTTGGTGAAAAATTGTTGGCGTACCTTTTCACCACCACACGACGGCAGCCTTCTGAATTACACCGCCTCCCACAGACACCTCTTTGTGTCATTTCTTTTCTTGGACTTACCACCTTCACACTTTCTCCTTTACCTTTTTCTTTTCCACTTTTGTCTCATCTCCTACTGCCCCTTTTAACAACTCTCTTTTTATTCTCTAGTGTTTCATATTTTTTGAAACATTTTGCTGCTTTCCCTTCGTGTCCCTTTTTCCCAATATTCTTTATCTTCATCTTCTAGCTTTTTCCCTGTCGCCTTCGTTTTTTCCTTCCCAATTTTTTTCTGTGTTTCCTTTCTTCTTCTAGTTTTGAAAAACCTTGTCTTCTTCTTCCTCTTCGTCTCTTTTTACATCCTCTTTCCTCTCTTATTTGTCTCTTTTCTTCAGTTGCTAATTTCTAATTCTCTCCCAACTTCTGTTTTCTTCAGTTGCTAATTTCTAAGTATCTCCTAACTTCTATTTTCTTCAGTTGCTAATTTCTAAGTCTCTCCCAACTTCTGTTTTCTGTACTTGTTTCTGTTGCCACGTCTCTTTTATAATAAACCCCTCCTATCTAAACATCTCCGCTCAATTTCTCTATCTCTTCTTCAGATTCGCGTCTTCTACAACAAGCTCGTTTATCAAGGTTTTCATCCTTCCCGACTTCCTTTTCTTGTTCCCTTTCATTGATTCTTCTACTCCTATTTTCCATTATCGTATTCTTTCTTGATCATATGTTCTCCATTATCTCCTTCGCCTCTTTTTCTGTCATTTTGTCCCTCTGTTTTTGTTTTTATTCTTCCAATTTTTGCCCAGCCTCTTTGATTATTCACCTTGTTCTCTAATTCTTATTTTTATTGTCATTCTCTGCTACTTCCTACTTTTCTCATTCCGCCTTCCTCTTTTCCTCCTTTATAATCTTTTTCCTCTTCTTCTCCTTTTTCCTCTTCTTCTTCTTCTTCTCCGCCTTCTTCTTCATTTTCTTCTCCTACTTCTTCTTTTTCTTCCCCTTTTTCTTCTTCTTTTCCTCCTTCTTCATCTTTTTCTTCTCCTCCTTCTTCATCTTCTTCTTCCCCCTCTTCGCCTTTTTCTCTTGCTTCGCTAACTGATCCTTCTTTACTTATCCCTCAGTACCTCTCGGTCTCTCATTTCGCCTTGTTCTTTTTCTCTGCCTCCTTCATCTCCTTCCGAACTCCTCCTCCTTTCTCTTCTTGTCTATCTCCTCCTTTCCATTTTTCTTTCCTTCTTCGTCTCCTTCTCCTTCCTATTCTTCTTACCTTCTTTGACTCCTTCTTGTTTCTATTCTTCTTCTCTTCCTCCTTCATCTTCTTCTTCCGTACTCCTTCTTCGTTCTCTTCTTCTCCGTCTCCTCCTTTTCTTTTTCGTTTATTTCTCCTTTCTATTCTTCTTTCCTTCTTTGACTCCTTCATCTCCTCATTTCGAATTCATCTTCATCTTCTTCTTCCCCTTCTACCCTCCAGCGTCCTCTCCTTCCCTTCTCACCTATTGCTTATTCTCTTTGACGCTTCTCCTGCACAATTACATATTGTCAGCCCCACCACGAGAGCCGCCGGTGCATTATCACAATAGAAACGTCTTGGGAGACTCGTCGTAATGCACATCACATCTTTGGTGTCCTGCCCGACCCACTTTTGCGGCATCCACCATAGATGAATGAATAGATGGATGTGCGCTTTGTTGTCTGTGTGCTTTTTTCCAGAAAAGTGATGAGTGAGACACCTCTCGCTTTGTTGGCAATAGATGAATGGGAGTAATTCATAATGGATGTGGTATTCTTCAAAAAATTTCGTGTTTGGAAAAAAGAAAAGAGTGAATCCTTTTTTGGTGTCTTATAGATATGTGTCATATAGATAGAGATTCCATAATGGATGATTGGATGTGATACTTCACACAAGTTCTTGGTTATAAGAAAAAGAAAAGCTTGTGATCCTTTTTGATATAAAGGGTGTTATAGTTGATTAGAGAAGGTTTTGAATAGGTAGAATTCATAATAGACGAAATGCTAGTTACCTATCTTTATAATTAACAAGAGGTGTATCACGTTGATGCTATCACATTAAATTTAATCACCATCACATTCAATCAATCACTATTATATTCTGTTAATGTTTTTTTCTTAACGGAAAGTGATGTGGAAGTCCCCTGTGATCTCTGTGTTCAGTTTCCTTACGTAACCTTTGTATATTTCTCATTTTTTTCCTTTTTACAATCCCATTACAATATTGAAAAATCAATTCTATTGCAGCAAGATTGATTATTTCAATCTGCCTCGCACGTTTGCAAATACTTATCAACAACAAACTTGAAATTACTGCAATTCTTACTCATACTGCAGTATTAACTTTTACTGCAAACATTGTAAATAAATGTTAATTACGGTAATACTTACTTGAATATAATATATTGAAGTAATATATACTTCATAGGGGTAACATATTATGTGTTACCTCTGTAATATATACTAATAAAGTAATATCAGTATTACTATACATAATATGTATTATTATACTTACTAAATCATTAAGTATTCCCATAACGTCCGTAACGTAACGTCTCTTTCCAGTTACCTAGTTTCTACACCAAAACATCTATTACATCACAGTCCAATAAATCACCCTTTCATTACATTCTCTCACCCTGTCTTCTGGAGCGAATGAATTCACTTCTCATTAGAATTATGCCTTTCGCAGAATCAAGAATGCATCATGAATCATGTATACTACTTCGTGCTCCTCTGAATTCACCTTGCAACCAATGTAATCCTGTCTTATCTTCACAATCGCACTTTCCCACTTCACCATCAGCTGCTTCCTCTCTTCCTCTACCTTTTTTCTACAATCGATTTCTTATTCCGTCTCAATTCTCAACTCGCTGATATCTAGATTTTCATCCTCTATATCTTCCCAACCTCGAAATTTTTCACAAATTTCTCATTTTTCTTATTTCGTCTTACTTCCCATTTCATTTCCTTTTCCCTATCTAAAATTACTTTCCTTTATCTCCTATTGCTTCACTTACGCCCTTTTTTACACTAATAAATAATTCCTCTATTCATTATTTTCCTCCTTCTGCTCTCTCTTTTGTTTTCCTTTTTTCTCCTCTGCTCCTTCTCCTCTCCTCCTTATACTTCTCCTCCTTCTCCTCCTTTATTGTAATACCTCCTTATATTGTAATTTTATTAGTAAGCTCGAAATGTATAAATATAATTATTATTATTTTATTCAATAAGCTCCCTTGTTTAAGAATTTAAGCCGGCAATCTACATGAATCGAATGAATAAACTAATCTAATCTAATCTATTCCTTCTCCTCCCCCTCATCCTCCTTCTTCTCCTCCTTCTTTCCCTTCTCCTCCTTCTCCCCTTTCTCCTCCATCTTCTCCTCCTCCATTTCCTCCTCGTCCTCCTTCTCGTATTCCTCCTTCTCCTCTTTAACACCAACAAAGCATCTAACAAAGCATCCTCGCTTCACTCCCCCCTCCACCTCCCGAGCGTTCAATTTGAGGCCGCTGTCGACGATTTGTAAAACTTCACTGTCATCTAAATAGGCAATTTATCATCATGGCGCCTCGCTCTATTTGAGAAACAAGCGTGCTGCTATACACTCCATGTCAGCCAGCACAAGAGACGCAGATCAGCTTTCTCTCACACATCAACTCTCTCTCTTTTTACTCTTTGCTGTCTCTTTTACTCTTTCCCCTTTACTCTTCACACTTACCCTCATACTTCCATTCTCTCCTTTTTCTCTCCTTTTCCTCTTCTTACCCTCTTCTATTTCTCTCTTTTTCATTCACACACTCTTTATCTTTCTCTTTCTCTCCCTCACTCTCTCTATCTCACTATTCCTGTCTGTTTCGCCATCTTTCTCTCGATCTCATGTAGCAACATGACATGGCAGCGTTGAAAATTCACAAGACCGAAGTGACTTATGATAGCGAAGCAAAAAATGTGCTCTGCCGTCTTCAAACATGCATAGCTTTCATGCATAGAGATCGAATCTCAATGATTCATGTGAGAAAGATGAGATATTACTTTTTTTTGAGAATCATTGTAGATTCATTGGTTTGCTGAGGCTGATTTAATAATCTACGTCATATTTTAATTTGATCGGTAGATAATTTGGTTTATTTGTGAGAAACATTCACTAATCTACTTAGCATTCATCACTTACTTATCATTGCTTTGTCAATTTCTTGTATCAAAGAGACTAAATTATTCATCAATGATAACTGGATTAACACTGAAAATTTTAGAAATAACACTGAAAACTAGTCAACTGACAACGTGTGAAAACGTTCTAGCACGCATTAATGTTCACTGATATTATCACGTCGTTCACTTGTAAGAACTCGACAATCTATTTTCAAACATCCTTTCTACCCGATAAACTAATACTTTGTTCCAGTGACTCCAGACGATGTAATTGCGAGTTAAGTAACTCGGAATGAGCGCGCGCATTACTATCGGGGAAGGAACTTTGTATTCTGTTTGAATGGGCAACGAATAGTAAAGCTGGTGAATGGGAAGAGATATGGCCGCTGGAAAGAGATTCGCGTTGTCACGTTGCCAGCAAAGTAGATGAAGCCGCAAGTTCACAGCGGATCACAAGCTCACAACGGCTCACAAGTTACAACGGTCATTGACGCTTTAGCAATGAGTGCAGCAGTGCTTGACCTCATTACAGCCTCAGTCTACTGTACTAGCTGCAACCTACACAGAAAACCCCGGGAGAGAAATATGAGGGCTTCACTACAGTCTACACTCTTTATGTTTCTCACCGTTTTTTATTCATCAATGATGATTATTATTCCTTCTCATTCTACGAGTACATTCTTTCATCTTCATTAATCATGTTTTGTTGTTTTTCTAGTTCAATGATGATAATACCTTCTATGAGTATATTCTTTTTTATGATCATTCCACATCTTTTTGTTGTTATTACGGTTCACATTTATGAACTCTCACTAACCTTTTAGTAATAATAATAATCAATAAATGTGTTAGGTTAATAATATTTCGGCAATACGAACATGAGCTAGAACAATTATTATCATGCTCTTGTTGTACGAGTGATTTCATCCTATCTTCATTCCTAATGTTTTTGTTGTTGTTCTGGTTCATATTGCCAAGATCTTATGAACCTCATAATAATTATAAAATGTGGAAGGTAAATAAGATTACAGCAATATGAACCAGAACTACAACAATTATTGTTATGTTCATGTTCTACGAGTGAAATCCTTTAATCTTCATTCATGTAATAAAACTTTTTACGGTGAAAGCCTGTCGTTTAATTCTATTGATTACAATCATGAATAAGTGTATAAATCTTCTGTATAAATGAAAAAGAAAATGAATATGACCCTTCTCTCTGCACAAATGCTGTGCAAATGAATAAACGTATAAATGAATAAATACTTTTCTGCGATAGTCGACGGATAGAGATGACCTCGTTTTCCACAAAAAATTAACAGATAAATTCAGTTTGTATTCGATTTCACATTGTTTGTACCTCACTTACCTTCAAAAACTGTTATCCCTCATGAGTTATGAAACAATAATTCTCGCATGGCGCAAGCCTAAACAAAAGCCTCGATTTGTCTCTTCAAAGCCCATCTGCTCAGGACAGGTACTTCAACAGTGGATAAAAACAGTATGACAGCCGAGGAGGCTGCAGGCTAGAAGTTTCGAAACGTCAAAGCACCTGTGCACGGGTCGGGAACAACGGAAGCGTTTAGGGAGTCTTTTTAGAGGGACGCTAGGTCCCGCGGGTGAGGTGCGGCGCGGTTGCGGTTACCCATCCACTGACAAGCAGCGGCTCGCGTGTTCGAATTCCGTGAATTATTGTGTTTTGTGTTGGCGCGCTGGTCGGTATATGTTTGTCGAAACGGTCATCTGTCATCGTTGTGGAGTTGATTTCAAACAGTGACCCCGCTCTCTGCACATATAGCTTGCTGTACAGTGTACAGTTGGCCTATGATCTCCTCTACATCGGCATTGGTCAACATTTGTTTCCATTCAGTCGTCTAATTCTCTCTCACTCCATTTCTCTCTATCCCTTCCCCGTCTCAAACCCTCTCTTTCTCTCTCTTTCTCTCTCCTTCCTCTCTCTCTCTTTATCACTTCCCCCTCTCTCACCCTCTTTTTTTCTCTCTCTCTCTTCCCTTCTCTCTTTCTCCCTTCCTCCTCTCTATTTCTCCCTTTCCCTCCCTGTCTCTTTTTCTCTCTCACTCTATCTATCTATCAATCTCTAGTCCGTCTATCTCCCTCTTCAACTTTATCAATATTTCTCCCTTCTTCCTCTGTGTCTCTCCCAGACAATCTTTTTCCCTTCCCCTCTCTATCACTACGTCCAAATCTATCTCTATCTCTCTATCTCTCTACCTCTATGTAATGTCCAAACTTCGCCTTTTCATCTAGATAACTCACAATTATTATATTATCAGTATACTTCTACATCTACTCATGGCATAATTTATAAGCTAATGTAAATTTGACTAATAATTAGTTGTACAGTATATTTATTATTATTATCTAGAATTTAAGCCGTCATATTTGTTATCTACATGAATAAAGAAATAAATCTGAATCTAAATCACTCACTCTCTCTCTCACTCTATATACCTATCAATCTCTTGTCTCCCTCTTCCCTCCCTCTTCACCTTTATCAATGTTTCTCTCTTCTTCCTCTGTCTCTGTCTTCTCTTCTCCTTCTGTCTCTACCAGACCGTCTTCTTCCCTTCCCCTCTCTCTTTCCTCCCTTTCTCTCTGTCTCTCCCTCCATCTATTTATATATTCATCTCTCTGTCACCCTATCTCTCTCTTCTATTTTATCAATATTTCTCTCTTCTTCCTGTGTCAACCCCAGACCGCAATAATTTACGACCAAAATTGGTAACCTGCCTCACTGACATATCCTGTTCCAATAAAAAGCATTCATAAAACTGTGTCGAGTTTCTGTCACTAGGTATACATCAATTCATCATTTGTGGTGGATGTTTGTAGACTTCTGTGCTAGTAGGTCTACTGTATCGGGACAACTCAATCAGATTCAGGATCTATAACGTTTGTAGCGATCATGCGTATGATTTTAGATATTGGCGGTATTGTTCATTGGTGTAATTGAGACACTATGATGATAAGAGAATTGGACTATTTGAGTGGTATGGGTCAAGTCTTAGACCATGTATCGACCATACCTTCTATACATGGTCGAAGGGTCAAGTGGTGTTTCATTGCAAATGTTTTATCTTCGATGGAACTATTGAATTGTTCATTATGGAATTGGTATCTTTGCCATCTGGTTTTAGATCCTTACAGTACTGCTATTGAACAAACAATTCGATAGTCTTTGAAGATGGGAAAATTTTAATTTTAAAAATCTATATTTTTGTAAACGAATTTTAAATTTATATGATATCCTATTGTTCAATCATGAAGTGATACATCATATTTTTCATGAACTGTTTTCATACCACAGAGTAATACAACGATGATCTCAAAATATGATGTATGATTGTGGAAACAATCCAGTATTCTGATTACATCAATTCAAGCTCTCTTTTGTCACTTGATTGGTTATTTCTGAGATAAAGATTCTTCGATTCACTAATAATGGTTCTATTCAGAATGGAATTAGAACATAAATTCATATTGTGTTGACCAGATTGTGAACCAATTTGGAAAAGAATAGATATAGGAAAACGCAATTACACATTTGACGGTTCGACAGAGAACGAACGGATGGAAATCACTAGATAAACAAAATTTATCACTCCCTAGAATTGGTTTGTTTTTTTAAAACGTTTATAATTCAAGAGATAATTTCTACTCTCTAAATAATTGCTATTCAAAAATGAATACGGATAATGATATGTCGAGTGTCAAGCCTAATGTACCACCATTTTTTCCTTCTAAAATATTTCATCTAGAACGAATTCCTGGAGAATATTTCTCTGTATGAAACTCTGGAAACTTTATTCAACGTTATATTTCTCTGTATAAATTCCTGTCCTCGTTTGAATCTGTTTTATGAAATGGTGCCATATTCTCTGTACAGTAATTTGAGATCTCTTTACTGAGTGCACGTGCAGTAAAAAAAGACCAGTTGTGAATATTTGACCTTTGAGAGCCATAAACAGCAGGAGCAGTCATATTAACTGATCTCGTGATGCTACTGAGAACTAGTTCATAAATAAATAGAATTCTATATGGAGCGGGCTCAAGGGAGGTTGAATTTCATATAAAAAGATAATTGATTCAATTACACAGAAAAACAATCAGAGCTCTCTTTCAAATTGGTATAATATACAATATTTACCAGTTTTTTCAGAATTCCTAATATTAATGGTTGTACCTATTAATATAATTATTAGCATAACCTATTTAATTTGTTCTGTTTCTTAATCTAACGCGAATTTTTGGTGGGTAAGTAAGAGATCATTTTCTCAAATTAATATGGTTAGGAGAATCTGTAAATTTGGGACACCAAAGTAAGTTATAGGAAATAGTCTGACTATACAGTCAAGCGAAAATCAATAAACAATTATTAATTTAATAATATTGATAATATGCTCAAGAGATTGCTTAGAACATTTTACAGGGGTTTTCAAAATCATTACATGTTTTCTGCGTTATTTCATTATTATTATTTTCTTTTATCAACGCAAGATATGACAATATTATTCTATTGCAAATATCTCACTAAGTAAGTTATATCATAGAGAAGCATATTCTCTATTCTTACTCTTACTAAGTCTGTTCTCTGTGGTTATATCCTCTAACTTGTTATTTCTTTTGTATTTCTTCGGTCCATTTTTCAACCACTTTTGTGCGATGAATTGAATAAAGGTATCACCTAACTCTCTTACACAGAAATTCTATTTCAGGATGATTTGTATTGTTCTCATTCCATGATACATAATAGAGTATCATAATTCATTCTTATCGGATAATTAAAAAAGACAAGTGAATAATTATCTTCGCTTCAAATAAAAATGAAGACATTAAATGGGAAATATAGTGGCGTTACGCGACCCACAGCAATAATTTTTTCGAAGTCACAATTCCCAGATTCAGATAGCTTACCTTTCTGTATCATTATTTCCTAAAAGAACGTGACAAAACTATCCTTTGCTCCAGCAAATTTCATTTGAATAATTCATAATGTTAATTACCGGTATAAGTGATTTCGCCCAGAGTATGTTCAGAGTACACTTGGAATATGAATCATCTTATTAGAAGCTTATAGGTAATTAGCATATACAATATTGATAGATATTGTATAGAAAATAGGTTATTATTAAAATTAGTGAATAATTGATAACAAGATTGTATTTCAGGCCTACTCCATCTTCATTCATCTAAACAGAATGCAAATCATACTAGAGTAAAAATGGCATGTTACATAATATTGGGATATTTTATAATAGACCCAAGTGAATCTCTAAATTTCTAGTTCATTGCAACAGCTCGCGTAATCATAAATTCTTGTGTCAAGACTTCAGTATTACAGTCAAATGCTAATTGAACATTCTAAGGTCCAACATAAGAACTTGTCAGGTTAATTTTAATGTAAATTAAATTTTTCCTACATTCTCACAATCCATATTATCGTTTAACAATCATCTAAGAATCTCACACTGCCGTTTCAAGAGACATATTTCACCTCGGGATTTCAATCAAAATCACCAACAAGAGAGTCGTTGAATACAATACTGCTTCAAACCTTGCAACAATTTTTGTGCTTTGAAGTAGAAATTTGCCATCATTATATCCAACTTGAATAGAATAAATAATTTCGTCTAGAAACAAATTGTACCTTGAAGTAGAAGCTTGCCATCATTATATCCTATTTGAATGGGATGTACAATTCCGTCTAGAAACATCAAATAAGATGTATTCAAGCGTGTCTTTTCACCGGGAAATGTTCATTGTGAATTACTACGCCAACGAACGAAGGCCACTCTAATATTTCATCAGCGGGGCTTGAATCATAGAATAAGCACCATTAATAATCTTACTCGTGTTGTAATTGGATTACAAAAGCAGCGCCTCTCTCGCTTCTCTGTGCCGGGCTGTTCACAGCAGGGTGAAATCCATTTTTCCAATTCTTCTTTTCTCTGTTGTAAAAGAAAGCGAGCGCGTATTCTCAATTTCCTACAAGGCGAGGGGGGAGGCGAAAGAAAAAATGCTGACTTCAAGAAGTAGAGATGAAAAGAAAGAAAGAGGAAGAGATGGACAGAATCAGATTGAATGACAAAAGAAAATAAAGATCTTTGTGGGGTAGGTGGTGTGAGGGGGAAGGACGAGGGGGGATGTTGAAGGAAAAAACCGAGTGATTTTGTAAAAGGCTCAGTGACAGGTTCAAGAGCAGCGGCTGTCTTGGGTGAGGGCTGTGTCATCTGAACCAATCACGGCACGTAAACAATTTCCTCCGTCCGGACTAATAGAATTACTCTCTCTCTCTCCCTCTCAGTAACCTTCTTCTTCTCTCTCTTTCACCCTCCACAGCCAGAAGCCATCACATAAAACGTCAACCCCCCTTCTGCCGACAAAATTCGGCTAACCTTCCACTCTACACAACGACAAGACTTTTCGATATATTTTCCCCCTCAGCGACTTTCTTACTTTCTAACCGAGTTTTCGTCAAAACTCAAAAATCAACTTTCGCGCCTAATTCCCGGGCACGAAGAACATGATATTTCCATTCGACGTGTCTCTCTCTGATTGTTGGGAAAGGTGAAAGAATCAAATCCGAGAAAAGTTTCTCCGAGACACTGAATTAACAAAGACGGATCAGGGCTGGATCTAACGGTAACTTTACTAAAAGGTAGTCTTCATCCAATTTTTGAAATCGTGATTCATTCAAAAGATCTCGTTATTTTGGTTCGCTACTTTTCAATTTTATACATTATTTTATTTTACTAGATTCATTCCAGGTGAACATTAAGTAGTTTTATCTGTCAAAAAGCCAAAATGAAGTCTTTAATGATTCTCCCTTTCACAATAATCTCCCTATAACTAACGAAATAATTGACATTATCTTTTGGACTACTCGTTGATACAATATTTCATTATCATCTCTTAATAACTATTGTGTTTGGTCGCTGTCTCTATAGTTATATACAGAGTGTCCCACCAAGGTCTATCTCGAAAACGAAGGTCAATAGGAGAAAAGTTTACGAGACATTTTTTGTTGGAAATGTCTTGTAGAATCTATGTTTAACGGCTGATACAACCTTGGTGGTACACCCTGTATAGAAAGTGATAACAACGAATCATCTTTTAACTTACTCATGGTAACTAACATCAACTTATTATATCTTGACTGTAATTCTACTCATTCCAGAAGAGCCATTTTCATAAACATTGTATAAGTATTAATTTGCAAATAAATCTTATATTATTTTATGTAAATTGATTTGATTTTTGTTTAGTAGTGACGGTGATTTGGTAATTATTGCACTATTATCTTCCATTCTTCCCAGGCTTCTTCATCTGTCAGCTCCTTTTCCCTCATGTCCCTTGCAACACAGTCTCTCCATCTCCTCCTTGGTCTCCCCACTGGTCTACACCCCTCCACCTGCATTCTACTCACTCGCTTTCCAACGTAGTCCTCTTCCCTCCTCACAACATGACCATACCACTATTATTACTATTATCAATCTCTGGTAATTCAGAGTTCACCAGAAACTGATAATGGAGCAACAACCGAAACCGATATCTTGATATTTTAATGAATTTGTGGTCATGACAACTTCGAGTCTTTTAATTCTTATTAATTGATACATAGACTATCAATTGCTACTCACACAACGAATTGTTAGGCCGTTTCAGAGTGGGACACACACGCCACAGTCCGATTTTGAAGGTGATTGTTGTGGAGATGTGAGCGTGTGGCGCTGGCAGGTAGACAGGTTCCCTTGTGAACAGCCACACATTGCTGACAAACGCTGTGAGCAGTGTGATGAGGGACGCCATGCCTAGCAGCACCCCCAGGCGCGACAGCCAACCGCTGCCGCCCACGCAGCAACACATCTCTGCAACGGCTGCGCAGCTGATCGCTCCAGCTGCACCGGGTCACACCGGACGGTTGTAGCGGGATGGCATTGTCACCTGCAAGCGAACAAGAGACAACAGGTTGAGAAGCAGAATGATTGCCTTCGTAAAGCACTCAAGAAAAGTGGATTTTCTATGTCCACACTTGGTTGATTTGAGTTAAGACGAGTACGATTCTTAGGCTAGGCGTACACCGGTTAGTCAAGACAAGACAAGACGAGATTAGTCACGTTTAGTCACAGTACTTCACATAGGTGCTTATGAAGCAACACACACCGATTAGTCATTGCATCAGTGTGTGCTGCTTCATAAGCAACTATGTGAATTACTGTGACTAAACGTGACTAATATCGTCTTGTCTTGTCTTCAGTGTGTGCTGCTTCATAAGCAACTATGTGAATTACTGTGACTAAACGTGACTAATCTCGTCTTGTCTTGTCTTGACTAACCGGTGTACGCCTAGCCTTACCCATACACTTTACATCCACCGTTGTAAATCTGCTATGTAATAATAATAATAATAATAATAATAATAATAATAGTGTCTTTATTGAAATATAAATGCAAAGTTTCAATACATAATTAATATGATACATTGTAAATTGTTTTTCTGTAATTTTTGAATTTTAACAGTTCTTTTTGAAAATATTAATATCAACATATTAAAAATATTAATATTAATATCATATAATCATGATATGAATTTCTAGTGTGTGGATGACGTTCGCTAGCAAATCTTACAACTCTCATCCAATGTAAACAAGGTCTTCCACTTTAAACAAAAGTGTATAGTTGTTCTACTTCAGTATATAGTTAGTTCTACTTCAGTACTACTTCAGTGTATAATATTGTTCTACTTCAGACTACATCAGGTGAAACCCATTTCATAACCTCGGGAAAACCCATGATGTATTTGAAAAGATGAACTCTTTCACCCTCGAAATGATAACCAGAAACACGTAATCAATTAACTTGCAGCAGAACTCCTTGGAAGCTATATGGGCCCAGTATTTACAGGCAGTACTTTTCAGGCTTTTTGAGCTAAAACTCATTTTATAACCTCGGGCAAATCCACGATGTATTTGAAAGGAGGAATTATTTACCCTGAAAATGATGCCAAGAAACACACAATCAATTAACTCACAGTACTTTTTGCAAATCCTACAGGCTCAGTATTTAGAGGCAGTACTTTTCAGGCTTGATGAGCTGAAACTTCTAATTCTCAGTATTTTTTGGCTTAATGGGCTGAAACTCATTCGCAGACTCCAATCCATGTTACGTTTCCACTTATTCGAGATTGAGCCGCGTTGCCAAAAAAATGCTGCTCTTCTTTGGTATATGTGACTAGTTAACAGGGAAGAAAGCCGTTCCGTGTGCTTAGGGGCCGCGCCTGCAAGCAAAGGTTCGCCAGCCTGGAAAAAGAAGCGCTAAGAGAGCCAGCCAGGGCACACGCAAACGAATCAGTAAACAGCGCATAATACATCACCGACTTTGACCTGCCTTCTCTTCACTCTCTTATTCCTCACTCTCCTTCTCTCTTTGTCTTTCTTTTACAGTGTATTTCTCTATCTATCACTCTGTCTCTCTCTGTCTTTATCTATTTCTCGTTGTTTCACTCTCTCTTCCCGTATGCACTCTTTGCTTTATCTCTCCTTTAGCTTGAAAGAACCAATTTTCCGTACTCAGCTTTTCTCGGCTTTCCCGCTCGGATCCAACCAGACGGAATGGCGCGAAAATTCCTCTTACCCGTCTCCTCCTCCTTATTCTTCTTCTTCGCCTCCTCCTCCTCCTCCTCCTCCTCCTCCTCCTCCTCCTCCTCCTCCCTCCTCCTCCTCCTTCTTCTTCTTCTTCTTCTTCTTCTTCCTCTTATTCTTCTTCTTCTTCTTCTTCTTCTTCTTCTTCTTCTTCTTCTTCTTCTTCTTCTTCTTCTCTTCTTCTTCTTCTTCTTCTTCTTCTTCTTCTTCTTCTTCTTCTTCTTCTTCTTCTTCTTCTTCTTCTTCTTCTTCTTCTTCTTCTTCTTCTTCTTCTTCTTCTTCTTCTTCTTCTTCTTCTTCTTCTTCTTCTTCTTCTTCTTCTTCTTCTTCTTCTTCTTCTTCTTCTTCTTCTTCTTCTTCTTCTTCTTCTTCTTCTTCTTCTTCTTCTTCTTCTTCTTCTTCTTCTTCTTCTTCTTCTTCTTCTTCTTCTTCTTCTTCTTCTTCTTCTTCTTCTTCTTCTTCTTCTTCTTCTTCTTCTTCTTCTTCTTCTTCTTCTTCTTCTTCTCCGTCTCCTCCTTCCTCCTCTTCTTCTTCTTAGTCTTCGTTTTTTCTTCTTCCTCCTCTTTTTTTTTTCATTCCCGGCTCACTACAAACAACACCGCAAACGAACTATATGAGCTTTCACGGTTTCGCGCCATTTCTTCATGTGGCTCCCGCCGAAAAAAAAACTGAATACTGCAAAGCTCTGTCAGACGTTTTTTCCAGTCATGTGAACTGTAAACATACGTTTTGATTACTGTAATATCTTCTTTTTGCTCCTTCATTCCGGAGTTAAGACCTTTTTCTCTTGAAATTATTATAATTTGATCTGGAAAATTGCAGAAAGGGTGTATTTCATGCGTTGTAAAGTGAATACGATTTTTAGAATATTTGTCTCTCCTTTAAACTGCACTTTTCTCTCTCTCTCTATCTTTTCCTCCTACCAAACCCTTCAAAACACTCACTCTCTCTATTTCCCTAGTTTCTCTCTCTTTCTTTCCATCACAGAGTTTCACACCCTCCTTTTACTACAACACTCTCAATTGAACATCTCCTCTTTTCCAAACTCATTATATCATTCTCTCTCTCTCTCTTTTTTTTTCTCTCGAAGCATGCATGTTATCACATCCAGCATTTTCTTGTTCTGTAATGCTTAAACGAGAATTTTCGCAGTAAAACCACTTGAAAAAATCCAGTACAGAGCTTGTATAGTTCAATGCGCGTGTAATTAAATGCAGCACAAATTGGACGAGAGAAAACTAATTGTTTCTATTGCACAGTTTACAGTTCTTTCCCTCGTTACTCTGTACTTGACGCTTTTTTGTGGATGAATAATCTGGTTCACATTGCTCTGTAATTAAATCAACTGTCATTGCCACCCTGCTGCTGTTGTGAAAGATGTATGAATTGCATAACTCCTATGTACATTCTGATGTCACTTTATAAATTTCACAGGAGTTTTTCCATTTTATTATTTAATTAACCAGGTAAGAATGGTACTGTTCTTCAAGGTTTCATCCTCAATTGAGTTAGATTCCAACAACAACATGGAATTCACATATCATGAAGTAAAATCAACAAAAAAATATGCACAAAACACAATCAAATCATTAATGATAAATTCATTTATTGTTTAAAAATAATTGGGGAGCTTTTCAAATAAATTAGTTTTATGCCTTAGACCTTATTAGCTGACATTATTTTCAGTCATCATAAGGAATTGAAATCGAATTAAAAGACAAGCCTCATCTTGCCTATATTTTTACTATTGAATTCATTAATCATTAACGAGCACTAAGTAGGTTTAAAGTAGGTCACTCCGCATTATTCTAATACCTCGTAATCGTCGGCAAGTACAAAATCTTTTCTATGATCAATCAGTGAGTCACTTTGTGGCTATAGAGAAGTAGAACGTTGTCACACTCTGCATCCTTCTAATAGCTCCTAATCAAAATTTATAATCAGGCTAAAGTCAACTTTGGTACAATTCACTCAATATTGTATGATTCACCTACGTTACATTATAGCAATGAAGTTTGAACATAATACCCACCAGCTAAATTATAATTAATTACTCACAAACTCTGCACCAAAATCGCCCACTAAATTAATGTCAATAACCTAACCAAACCTATATATATGTATATATTACACTATCACAAATACCTCATTTTCGCAACACAGCCACATCACTCAAAAGCCTTACAATAAAAGGGGCAAATATGACTGAATAAGCATCGCAAATAAATAACGTGAAGACTCGTTTCATATTGCACCGCGCCTTTTAATATCAGCAACTCTTATGAGTTGCGGAATTCCTCACATTTAATTCACTGACATGCCATCCGGAGCTCACAACATTGCTTTTTGATGAATTGCTTCCCTAAGCTCTGCCTTCGTCTGAATACGAGACGTACTCGTATGTGCAAAAGATGAGAGCAATAGGTGGTGGGAGTGAGACTGTTTACATCTCAGATGCATATATGAAAGGAAATGCAGGGTTTAGAATGTGTGACGTTGAGGAGAAGGAGGAAGCTTAGCAGAAAAAGGAAGTGAGTATGAGGAGGAAAAGGAGGAGTAGGAGGATAAGATAGAGAAGGAGAAGGAGGAGGATGAGGAGAAGGAAGAAGAGAAGGAGGAGAAGGTTGAGGAGAGGGAGGAGAAGGGGAGAAGGATGATGAGGAGAAACAGAAAGGATATTGGCAAAAGTGACTGTTTACACGTAGATAAAGGAAGGCAGATGGGAGATTAAAAATGTGTGCGCTGGTGGAGAAGGAGGTAAATAAGGGTGGAAAGAGCAAGAAGAAAAATAAGAAGAAATAGGAGGGAGAAGAGGAATAACAGGGAGTAGAGAAACAGAAAGAATTAGGACAGGAACGAAAAAGAGGAAAGGAAAAAGGAGCATAGAACAAGAAAGAGAACCAGAAGGAGAAGAGAGAGAAGATTGAAAAGAAGGACAAGAGGAAATACAGTAGAATAATAAAAATATGGGAAGGAAGCGGTGAGAAGACAAGGAAATAATGAGGAGAATGAAAGATGGGAGACTAGAAAAATGAGAAGAGTAAAATAGAAGATCAACAACAAGGAGAAGAAGAGGAAGTTTAAAAACTAAAGATAGAGAAGACAGAGAAATATGAAAATAACTATAAAGAGAACAAGAGAAAAAGAAAAAAGAAGAAAAGAGAGAAGATCAAGAAGGAAGATTACACACTAAAAGAGGTACGAGAAAGGAGATAAATGAGGTGGAGAAGAACATAGAACAGGGGATGGGGAACGAAGAGGGATAGGAAGTAAAATAAAAAAATAAAAATGGAGAGGTGAACGAAAGAAAACAAGGAGTAGGAGAATAGGGAGAGAAGGGAAGAAGAAGAAGAAGAAGAAGAAGAAGGAGGAGGAGAAGAAGGAAGAGTAGGTGAAAGAGGTTTTGGTGATAGAAGGGGTGGGAGGAGTATTGGGAGGAAAGGAGAGGGTGATGGGTGAACAAAGAGGAGGGTGACGGAAGAAGGAGAAGTATGAGGAGGAGGGGAGGGATGATGGTGAGGAGGAGGAGGAGTAAGAATGAAAAGAAATAAGTAGTAAGAATGAAAGAGCGGCGCCTGATATGAAGTGGTGGTGGGTTGCATGTTAGCTGCCGTGGAACGAGTGACTCTTTAAGAATCGTGTAGAAGCCATTGAGGCCAATTTATTCTGCTCCATTTCCACTCACCTTTTCTTGGCTCGGCTCGGCTCGGCTCTTATCTCAGATTGTTCCCGAAGCTCATTCCAAGGCTCAATCACAATCGTTTCCGTTTTCTTAACAGAAGTCGACTTTGGCGATAATTGACTCGAATGGCGTATTCATACGAGTTCCATTCTCATTCGATGCTGCTGCCATTAATGCCAGGCTGGCTCTTGTGCCAATCCCCATTCGCTGCCAAATGATTCGTTTATTAACTCTTTTCTTAGTCGACTTGCTGGTACTTTGAGAAGGACCTCTCAGAAAGCGATCAACCGTGGATAAGAACCGAGTACTTGCAAAAGACTATTCAACCAGAGATCACTTGAAATAGAGTACATTATTTTCGTAGTGCAGTTGTTGGTACTCTGAGAACGAGTTTTCAGGAATCGATTCGCGATCACCTTTCGATAAGTACTGAGTATTTGGACTGACTTGCACTCTCGAAATAGAGTCACTAGGTGTATAGTAAATTGAACAGCAACTGGAAGAGCAGATAGTATATGTACAAGATTAGTTGAACAGCATCAACAACACTTGATGAATTGAAATATGAATTGAACTAAAACTAAAAAATCAGAAAGGCTAACATCAACAACACTTTATGTACAGTTAGTAGAGTTGAGTAAATTTTGCTGAAAGCTTACAAAAGCTGGAACTAAAAAAGTAGTACTTTAGATTCCCTTGTACCACAGAGAAAGCATTGCCCAATCGTTGCACGTTATGCTTTCTCTATGCTTGTACTTTCAAAGATTAGAGAGATCACTTGATGTAGAGTACATTTTTACTCGTATTTATTGATGCTTTGAAGTTGTTACTTTGAGAAGGACCTCTCAGGAATTCTTTGTTGATCGACTATGGGTAAAAAGTACTTTGGATTGCACAGCTCAGAAAGTTGAGTCGGTTCATTGTATTTTCAACAGAAACACAGCAACAATGCAGTCATATTTCTGTATGATTCTGAATAGCTATAAGACTCCATACTTCATACTAAGGTTTGCAAAACTGTTGCAGTGTTATTTTTCTATATAATATCTACAAGAAAAAGAAATACAAGTGTAGTTCCTTAGAAACTGTATTTAACTTAAGAAACTGCTGATGTCGTATTTAAAATTATATGAAGATAAGGACTATTCATACACTACGATAACAAAATCTGGCTAGTCTAATGAAAGATTCATAAGATGTTCCCTATAACAGAGCACTCATAGATGAAGCTAGCTATTAAAAGTTAGAACACAAATACAAAATTACATCCAGCTTCCCCTGAAACATATAGATAGATGCAGTGTTCCGTGAAGTGTCGTGAATATTTCATTTCTAACGACAGTACAAGCCAGACCGTGTAGCAGATATATAAAGTTAATACGATTCGTGAAGCGAGCTAGCTAGCTTCCAGCCAGGATGTTATTCATCGAAGCATCGCCACGATATTGTTCGGTTTTAAAATAGAGATGGAAGATGGGGGCTGGTGGTGAGGGGATTGTGGGGGTGAGTGGGGGCTGGTGGTGAGGGGATTGTGGGGGTGAATGGATGGGAATAATACACCCAGGTATTTCATAGCTTGCGGTGTGTGGAAATAGGGGAGAAAAGATGATGATGGAGAAGAAGGAGAATATATTAGGAGAAGGAGGAGAAGAAGAACAAGAAGAAGAAGAAGAAGCAGAAGAAGAAGAAGAAGAAGAGAAGAAGAAGAAGAGAAGAAGAAGAAAGAAGAAGAAGAACAGAAGAAGAGGAAGAAGAAGAAGAAAGACGATGACAGCAAATGGGGAAGAGGTAAGAAAATGGATAAAACAAAATAAGGGATGACCAATTGGAAGAAGATGAGAGCTCGAGAATGAGAACGAGAGTACAAGTAGAAGTAGAGGAGGGTAGAAGGAGAAGGATAAAAAGGAGGTCTAATAGAAGTAGGAAAAGAAGGAGAAGTTTGATAAGAATAGGAAGAAGGAAAAGTAGAATACGTTTGAGATAAAAAATTGGAAGATCGTAGGATGAAAAAGAAGAAAGAGTAAAATAAGATGAGAGTATGCGAAGAATGAATGAGAAAAAATTTAGAAAAAAAGAAAAGAAACAGAAGTAACAAAAAAAGCAGAAGTAAGATAGGAAAAATAGATGAAAAAAAAGTGATGAAAAATATAAAAGCAAGACGTTGATAAGGATGAGAAAGAGTACTAAGAAAACGACGAAAAAGAAAATACGAAGAAGAAGAAGAAGAAGAAGAAGAAGAAGAAGAAAAGCAGTGTTCGGGATGGATAGGATCAGCATTTTCTTTGGCAACAGGCAGAATCTTTCGTATCTCTTTCAAACCACCCTCGATACTTAATCTCTGTGCTAGAACATCGCTTCCATCGCTTCCAGACTGAAATTCATACGTATCATCCATCTGCTCTGCTCCCCCTTTTAATATTGCGCTTTATCACATCCTCCTCCTCCTCCTCCTCCTCCTCCTCCTCCTCCTTTTCCTCCTTCCTCCTTCTCCTCCTTCTCCTCCTTCTCTTTATCTTCCATCCTCTTACTTCTCTTCCTTCATCTCCTACATCATAGGTATTGCTTTCTGGTGTAAAACGACTACCGAGCAACGAATAAATAAAACCAGCGCGACTACAGTAGTAGTAACTAGCTAGTAACTAGCCTACTCGGCTATTGGAAATATTCAAGCCAGACTAACTTTTGCAATATCGTCGCATTCTTCCTTCCACGTCTCTTTTAGTTTTCACTGGTGATGTTATTGAAATCGCTTTTATTACACAGTGCGTTGTTGTTAAATTCTGTCTGAAAAATATAACTTATGGTGGTTCTCAGAGGATTACTAGCTATATCAAAACTATTAGCTATATCAATCACTATATATCAGTTCAATTACTGACTAATAAAGTAGTTTTTATAATTATCTTATCAACTTTAGATCATTTTAAGTCAAAATATCTCTCTTAAGCTTGGTTGAACCAAAGTTGGTTGTAGAGGTTGTAGAGGTTTCAGAGTTGGTTGTCAACTTAAGATCAGTTTAAGTCAAAATATCTCTCTTAAGCCTGGTTGAACAAAAGTTGGTTGGAGAAACTCTCCTTTTCATTTGTCTTCAGTATTGACAATGCTAATTGGAGATTATCTTGAAATTGGAAATTACCTATAACTCGATTGAAACATCAGTCCTCCATATATTTCTTTCAAAACTAACGCATAATAATATAAATCATTATTGACATGAAAGAGATTCAATTTTTTCTCATAAATAATAATCACTTTCAAGTCCTTGAATAATTATTCTCTGTTGACATATGTTTTTATCTCATTATTATTCTCAACCTATAGTATATTATAGAACTATGGAATAGTCGATATCATATTGAGGAGCCATCATATAGAACTATCAAACAGAAAAAACTATACTCAAGAATAAACACCTCAAGTATTTCAGACAGTCACAAAGAGAACCTGTGTGATAATCTTGGACACGTTGTTCCCAACCTAACCTAATCCAGTTCAAACCACGACCATCAACCAAAGCTTGGATGATATTGATGATGGTAATGTCTAAAGGAAACTCAACTACCCACTCTTCTCAATATAACTCATTCAATTTGTAAAGCATTCCGGCTGGTTCGCCAATAACTATAACTATACATAACAACGTGCACAATGAACGGTCTTTGCAGATTTTCAAAGACATTATCATCGCTAACTACATTGATAGCTCCTCGTTTTGATCACCCTGCTGGTCTCTTTGCCTTTAGATCGGTTCTATCCACTCTGGGCGTCGATTTAATTCTCTGTTTAGTATAGCCTACACAATACTCTGTCAGTATAGTAAGAGAATTACAGCATACAGCACAGATGAATTCATCCCGATCATCTACACGAATCTATCTAGTACATCTATATGTATATACATTTACATATATCTACATATATACCTATACCTCTATATGTATGTACTGTAAGTGTACAGGTGCTTTTCATGACATCAACTGCTTCTGAAACCTGATCCCAGCGTGAAAGGTTGATCTGATAACATGCAGAGATTTTCTATTGGTTTGAAATTCCAAAACCAACCACCTACATTCATAACAGTATTCAATGCATTTCAAATTAAATCGGCGCTTTATTGTTCTCTAATCAGAGTTATTTATGTCAGCCAACGCTCAAAGCAATGACGATCATAATCTGCGTAATTGCTCATTACACACCTGATGTCATTACCAGATTCAAACTCACCGGTTTTGTTGGTTTTCGGTAATCAGTTTTTGATCCCTTCAATTCAGTGTTGTTGAATGGTGCGTTGTAAATGTAACACACAATAACTTTGCTGAACATGGAATTTGGAATATCGTTTTGGAGACGTACTCTAAGCCTGTTATACGCAATTTTTCGCGAATCGTTTTTGGAAAAAAGTGATAAATTAGTGGGAAAGAATAGAATAGAATTTATTTCAAAAAATAAATTTTGAAACACCTCTTTATTTTGCACTGTATTTTCGAGATCATTATTTAACTAATTTTATTTGAATTTTAAGTAATATACAATTGAATTTTTTTTTTTTTTTTGAGGATGATGCCCACATGAGCTCTAGGCTTGTGCGTGGGTAATGAGGGGGGTGATGATGAGATATGACGACTACTTTTTAGGCAGTCGGGACCGACGGCTTAACGTCTCCTCCGAAAGACGGGAAGTTTAATTAATTGAACATGTATTATTTTTTCCACATGAAAATATCATACATAAACCAATTTGAAAGTAAGATGTTAGGCTATTGCACTGTTGGACATTTATCTATAGCTATCCAAATAATAATTCACGTTACGACGCTTACGCTTATAAGTACTGTATAATTAACGTTTTTGGAGTTAAGGAGAATATGCATTTTACTAGTATTATATTGGACTGATTTGTCCAAAGATTAATCACAATCCAATCTCATTAGGTATTTTAACATTTGGTTGTTGGATATATCCTTTAGTTGTTGTAATATACACTATACAGGTATGTATCCTTCACAGAATATCATATTTTTTGGAAGTTGAAGTTGTAACTTTGAACCAGTCCTGAAAACGATGATAATTCCAATTCAAAGGGTTCAAAAATGAAATTCCAGAGAGTTCCAAAACTGATAGAGTTCAGAATGATCAAAGTCAAGTCCAAGTACTGTGAATAAGAAGTCATTCTTTGGTTGAAGCAAGCCAACTCCTTTCAATTATTGAAGCGGGCTGCCTGCCCAATTCCGAACAACACTTTCGCCACTTAGAGAAGTTGATTGTTGAATAAATTTATGCAACTCAGACAAAAACGTCTGTCCTTGTTCTTTGAAGCGCATTTCGCTCGACGCTAATGTTATGCGGCCAGCTTCCGCGTCAGTTGTCAGAGAGGGCGGTGATAAGATAAGGAAGAAGATGAAGTCAAAAAAGAGAAAGGAGAAGATGAAGAAGAAGCAGATGAATAGAATAGAATAGAATGACTGCCTTTATTTTGACCTGGGAGGGCGAAGTCAGGGCGCAGTCGGCACTCTCTTACACTTAACCCTCAAGAAGATGGAGAAGATGGAGAAGATGAAGAAGATGAAGAATATGAAGAAGATGAAGAAGATGAAGAAGATGGAGAAGATAAAGAAGATGAAGAAGATGAAGAAGATGAAGAAGAAGAAGAAGAGAGGAAGAAGAAGAAGAAGAAGAAGAAGAAGAAGAAGAAGAAGAAGAAGAAGAAGAAAAGAAGAAGAAGAATACAGAAAAGGAGTGATTAAAGCTGAGTAAAGGGGAAATGAAGAAGAGAAGAGGGGAGGAAAGGAGATGGAAGGAGAATAAGAGGATAAAAAGGAAGAAAATTACAAAGAGGAAAAATAAAAGAATGAGGGAGGAAGAGTAGCTTAACATGAAGAAAAAAGAGAAATGAAGGAAAAACTTAGGGGGGGAAAGGAAGTTGAACATTACGACAAATAAAAGAATGGAAGGTAGAGATGTGATGGAGGGAGGAAAAAAGAAAGGATGAGATTATATTTAATAGGATAAATTAGAGGATAAGAGAATAGAGTAATAGAATAGGGGAAAAGATGAAAGGATAGAGGGTATAGAGAGATAGAATAAGAATAGAGAATTGGAGGATTCAGTGGAGGTGGTTGAGAAGAAAAGTGAGATTTGAAAAAGGAAATGAGAGAAACTGAACAACTTCTGAGCGAAATTGAATATAGAAAGAGGAAGAACAAAAATAAGAGAAGAGGAGAAAATGGAAAGGGCAGAGAGGATGAGCAAGGAATTAGAATAGAGGGAAGGTAGAAGGTGAAATAAGAAGAGGAGAAAGAAGCGAAAAAATAAGGCAAAGAAACTTAATAAACAGGTTAAAAATGATAAAGAATTCAAAAGGGAGTAGAAATTACACTAAGAAGAAACCCATGAAAAATATCGAGTAGAACAAGAAGGAGAAGAACAATAAGAGGATATTATAGAAGAAGAATGGGTGGCAGAAAATGGCGAAAATGGGCCAAGAAGGAGAAAAAGGAGACGATAGTGGCCTTTTCAGAGTAAAAGGCGTTGTTTAGCGCGATCTGAATGAGCAGGCCCACGATATACCTTGCCCCACTGCAGCCTAGGCTTACTACCCAAGGATGGGGGTTGAGCAATACAATATTCATGAGATCAATTGTGTGGAACGACATTCTACTGCTAAGGTGGATGAGAAACCGTGGAAGAAAAGGTCGAAACTGTATGTGAAGGAGAAGAAGACATTGCGGAAGAAAAGAAAGATGAGAGGGAAACGTGGTAGAGATAGAAAAAAAGAGATAGTGGGAGAAGTAAAAGAAGGAGATAAAGGAGAAATAGAGAGAAGTGGAAAAAGAAGTAGAAGATTTGATGGTTCAAACGAAAAACAGATTAGTTAGCATTTTTCCAAAAAACAATCTGCAGGATACGAAGAAGATGAACAAAAAAACATTAAGGAAGATAAGAATAGAACAAAGAAGAATATCTAGACTAGATATAAATTGAATAAAGAAATAGAATAAATTAAGATTAGAATATCTAGTAGAAGAGTTTAAAAGAAGAAGACAGAGAAGAGAAAACGATCAAGAACAATAATGAGAAGAAGAAACCAAAAAGAATGATGAGAGGAAAAGGGGATAGAACAGCAAGAATATAAAAAAAAGAGATAAATAGTGCGAGATAGAATAATGAGAATAGGAAGATGCAAAACGAAAAAACTGAAATGTAAGAATTGAAGAAGAATAAGGAGGAAGACAAAATTGGAGGAGAGCTTGGAGAAAGAAATAGGACAATTATAATATGTCAAGAGAGAAGAAGAACATAAAGAAAAGAAGAAAGAAGAAGAAGAAGAAGAAGAAGAAGGAAAAGAAGAAGAAGAAGAAACAGGAAGGGGAAGGAGGTGGAGAAGAAAAGGAATAGAACAATCCAAGAATAACCATGAAAAACTAGAACCAAGAAAGTAGGTACAAAATGTAATTGCCTTTTCCATAGGCGTGCCAAAGCGAGTTAAGCCAGACATCCCCTCGAGTGGCTTAACCTTTGCAAAATGTTGAGTCGAGACAGACCGTCTCAATTATTCTGCAAAAAGCGAGATATCCTATTATATTAAGCGAGCAATCTCTGTATGTTTATATTTATGTATGTATGTATTTATGTATGTATTTATGTATTTATGTATTTATGTATGTCCAACGGATCTCGAATACGGCTCTAACGATTTTGACGAAATTTGGAATATAGGAGGTTTGTGATACAAAATTAGTTTGCGCTGGGTCTCATCCCTAGGATAACTCGCAAAGGACCTAAAAAGGAGAAATTGATCCTTTAAGAATCAGCTGACAGAAGAAAGAAATTTCCGTCGGCTGTAAAATGATGAGAAAGAGTGAGAGCGAGGAGTGTGTGAGTGAGACAAGATTATTATTTCAGCTGAGACAGTGACAGAGAATCAGCTGACAGGAAGAAACAATTTTCCGTCGGTTCTGATGTTGTTGGTAAAACCAGCGGTTCCATTACTAGGATATTGGAGAAAAATATCGAAACACATAAGCTGCTCCTTATTCCTTTTTTCTGATTTTAATTTATCTATAGAAAATTAAAGGAATTTGAAATTTTGAAATATTCCATATTGTATTGTTATTTTAAAATTTGAGGCAAGAAGTTAGCCATGTGATCTGTTTTTATTTATTTGAAAAAAATCGTCAAGAGTTCATCTAAACAGCTGATCTAAAATAGTTATCAACCCATATTATTATCTCTATATGAAGCATGTAGAAATAATAATAGTGGTAAAATATTTTTAATGAAAATAATGAATTATTACTACTACTACTATATGAAGCAAAATTTTACCACATGTGCGGTTTCAAATGATATGCATTCAAACTGATTCATAATATTTCGAAAGCTCAGATTACTTTTTAGTGCAATGATGAATCAGTGCATAAGACTGATGGCTGTACTTTAAAAAATTGTTCAATTTCATTCCTTTTTTTCCTTTAAAATTTCCATTCCTGTGCCTTTGTAGGCCTACCCTCGAGCAGAGCTCGGTACCCCGATATTTCTTACTAATCGCCTTAACCGTAATAGAACGGCGAGGATCATGAAGGATTCATACCTGAGCATGACACCTACTCACTGGGGATCGCGTCATCCATC
The DNA here is from genome assembly GCA_017141395.1 of Laodelphax striatellus. Taxonomy (NCBI): domain Eukaryota; kingdom Metazoa; phylum Arthropoda; class Insecta; order Hemiptera; family Delphacidae; genus Laodelphax; species Laodelphax striatellus. The sequence continues at coordinate 24,471,662 of CM029538.1, forward strand.
TCATATCACATGAACTCATATCACAAATGTGCTCATATCACATGAGCTAATATCACTCAGCGAAGTAATTTCATTCAGCCATCAACATTGTTTAGCCAACCTCGCTTAGTTCTCCGTATCTTATTAAAATGTTCGTAAGATGTTGGTTTTCTTTTAAAGTCTCTCCATCCCGGTCCAGATCTCGGATGAATTAAGTCTTGAAAATTGATGATATAACTCGTGAATGAGTATTAAAAAAGTTCTAAACCTGATATGGATTTTACACTGTAAAAGTAGAGCGCAATAACATTTTTTATAATTTCGCCTGAAATGTTCATGAAAGTAAATTTAGGAGTAACACTTTGAAGTTATGAGATATTACTTTTCAGGTTTACTGGATGTTTGAAGATTATTATGCAAAGTACGTATTATCGTTTATCAAGAATGCTATATTGAACTATCGTTTATCATGAATGCGATATTGAACTATCGTTTATCAAGAATGCGATATTGAACTATCGTTTATCAAGAATGCAATATTGAACTATCGTTTATCAAGAATGCGATATTGAACTATCGTTTATCAAGAATGCTATTTTGAAATGCGCGATCCCCCCTTATTTGTACGCTTCTCAGTCCTTTGTAATCAACAATCAAAACAATTTATTTTTCCAAAATTCGGATCACATTACAAAATCCAGTGGGCCAAAATTTTCATGATGTACAGTATTACAATAGACTTAAAAATTCAAGTTCATTTGAAAACAATATTTTAAGTTGTACTGACAATAATAAATTTGTAATCCAGGTGTCTCAGCAAAATGAACCAGCTATTCTTACAGCTAAATTCTCCTCAATTTAGCGATTGTAACCCTGTAACACTTCCAGTTTCCTTTCAAATAATTCTACTTTTTACCCCAGCTATGTCTTTTTAGTCAGCCTTTGGTATGTTATATCAAGTTTCAACGAAGTGAGAGTCTTCTACAGATGATGTCAAAAAGAAAACAACCATTGAGATTATGAACCGAGAACATTTTCTTGACAATATTTCCCCGTGAAGGCCTACATTTTACACAAAGTCTCGTACCTCGGGCTAAGGATATTAGCTGAAGAATACATCGCTGTTCAGATACAATATGTATGTAATGGGAAAACATTCACTCCATATTAATTTCATGTTCGGAGGGTATTCGTTTCATTTTACATTATAAAATCAATCATTTTCAGTAAGTTCATTTCTCTATTACTATCTCCCACATTTATTTCATTTTATAATTAGGTATTTGTAAAGTCTAGTAACTCTATTTTGAGTGAGTCCTGGTCAAATAAGAACAGGGCAAAAATGAGAGATGAAAGGAAGAGCCTCATTTTTCTCTCATTTCCCTTAATCCCCTCATTTTTTCTTAAGCTAACGACGTGATGAATTCAAGACATGAGGCGAAAGCCTTTCAACAAATCACGTCTCTACGTGGCAGTTCAACTGGGCAATCATCTCTACCTGTTGCATCATCATTTTAGGCAGAAGATCACGTCTTAAAGGGAAGTAGCTGAACCCAAAACTGTGCAGCTTTCCTTTCTACGTGTCTCATGCAGTATGCAACTTACTCGTGCGTCTTGAGACATTTCACAAATGGGAACAACTGTGGCATGCCATGAAGGCATGGAAGTTGTTCCTGACAATTTGAAAACTCACTGGATTTCAGGAAAGGTACATTTTTTTATGAGTTTCTCCAAATTCACACATATTACAGGCTACATAAAAGATAAAGCAGTAAAATCGTCATTATATCAACCTGTATTTTAAAAGCACTCATATGTTTCCAGGAACAGGTCCCAGATATTGGTTTCAGCAATCACGTCTTATAATACGTGTCCTATACTTTGCCCGTGGCAAGTCTAATATTCACAAGTTAATTCCATTTGATCACTTCAGTATCATACTCGTTCTTCCATTTTCCATTGCTTATTATGATACTGAAGAGCTGTTTATCTTTGTTGAATACTTCTATAGCGATCAATACAGAATACTATTGTATACTACTGGATAACATTGGATATACTGGGTTGGCTAAGAGTGAGTAATAAATACTGGACGTTTCTGAACCTATTACTCAACTTTTCTGAATGAAATTGAAGTTTCCTAATAATTTTCACTAAATTATTCCGGATAATACCATATAATTTTGCTTCATTACTTCGTATATTATACTTTTTACATATCATCACTCCATTTCACTACATTACCTCATGACAGTACATATAGGACAAACCATAATACAGTAGTTACAATATTGAGTGTCCAAATATTTTATTCATGATGTATGTATTTAGTAAAACGTATTGAATGGAACTGTCAATACAATGATGTATCAAATTAGGGAACTTATCAAAGGTATACGTTCAAATTATGGCACGTATAAGGGATATTTGGAACCCACCTAAAGTTGTAGATCCACTCATCTCTCATCATCATCCTTCCTATTAACCACGCACAAGCCTAGAGCTTATGTGGGCATTATTCCCAGCAAAAAAATACAATAATCCCTAACTATCTACTATAATATGATTTATTGTAACAAATATGCATCCTCAAGATGAAATTATATGTTTTTAACAGGAAAATTTATATTGATAATCATATACAGTAACCAATAACATATCCAATACCACATAAACAACGTTAGAGAGGCATTGGTCATTAGTATTTAGTAGAAGCCGTATTTATGTTGATTAACAATTACAAAACCGTCATTACCAAACGATACAGATCTGAAATACCTACGGAAGTAATAACAAGGGGATTATAATAATATAACAATGCATTATACTGACAACTAGCAATAAAGGGCTCATTTCATCAGGCGAAGCCAACTTATGGCTTCCGTCCCCATGTTCTACATTATCTGGTACTTTATAGGTTAGGTTACAGCTCTTGGCACTGATTTCATGCACAATATTATTAGTCGTTTCGTAGTTATTATAACCAGGACGGTCACCACACAAATTAACGAGCTTCGAATGGTGTGAGTTGGAAGATGATGAAGAGGATAAGAAGGTAGAGGTATAGGAGAAGAGGAGGAAGAGGAGGAGGAGGAGGAGGAGGAGGAGGAGGAGGAGGAGGAGGAGGAGGAGAGGAGGAGGAGGAGGAGGAGGAGGAGGAGGAGGAGGAGAGGAGGAGAGAGGAGGAAAGGAGAAGAAGAAGAAGAAGAAGAGGAACAGGAGGAATAAGAAGCAGAAGAAGAAGAAGAAGAAGAAGAAGAAGGAAGAAGAAGAGGAGGAGGAGGAAGGAGAGGAAGAGGGAGGAGGAGAGAAGAAGAAGAAGAAGAAGAAAAAATTACAGAAATACCAGAGGATATTCATGGAAAATTACACAAGGCTGAGGACAAAAATCAAACACGGAAAATTACAGGAGTACGAGTAGCCTACTGAAGAATACTCGTGGAAAATTACATAGATCAACAGATGAAGATAGCAGTGGAAAGTTACCGAAGTATGGAAAAGTACTGACGGAAATTTACTGATGACGCAAGAAATAATTAACAATGGAAAATTACAGAATCACGGAAAAGTACTGATGGGAGATTACACATAGATAAAATCGAAATAAACACGGAATATTACAGAAGTAAGGAAAAATACTGGAGAAGAAGAAGAAGAAGAAGAAGAAGAAGAAGAAGAAGAAGAAGAAGAAGAAGAAGAAGAAGAAGACGAAGAAGAAGAAGAAGAAGAAGAAGAAGAAGAAGAAGAAGAAGAAGAAGAAGAAGAAGAAGAAGAAGAAGAAGAAGAAGAAGGAAGAGAAGAAGAAGAAGAAGAAGAAGAAGAAGAAGAAGAAGAAGAAGAAGAAGAAGAAGAAGAAGAAGAAGAAGAAGAAGAAGAAGAAGAAGAAGAAGAAGAAGAAGAAGAAGAGAAGAAGAAGAAGAAGAAGAAGAAGAAGAAGAAGAAGAAGAAGAAGATAATGATGATGAAGAAATGGAATGGGTTGCAGCTCCATTGTTATTATTTAACCGCACGGTAGTAAATTTTAAGGGTGACATTGCAGTATATTATAGTGATGCCCCATGATCCTCTGGTTTGTAAATAATTTATGTTGTGCTCCATTTTGAAGGATGGTTGTACTCTATGACTCTATCCATGTTATTAACCTGATTCTACACAAGACTTAGTTAGTACCGAGTAAATTGGGGTAACTAAAGCCACTTTCAAAATTAACTTCTGAAATCAGACCCTTAATTTATAGGTTAAATAAATATTGCAAAACTTGGGTCTGTAGTTATACATTAAAATATATATTCATAAATTGAAGTATATTTTTGAATAAAAATATTGGCTGTTTCGAAAGAGGTAACAAAAGCCATCCATTTAAAATCAATGTTTGGCTTTAGTTGAGAGTGCTGGGGTAACTAAAGTCATAAATCAAGCATAATATGTAACTATAAAGAACTACTATTAATGAGAGAAAAGCTTTATTTTTTAAGAAAAAAAAATATTATTGAAAATAGGTCTATTGCGTATAATGGCCTCTGTTTAATAAGTGTCTTTAATTCAGGTCTGTTGAAATTAGTGCTTCAGTTCATAAGGAAAAGTATGACGGCCTCTGTTTATATTTGATGGTTGCACAATTGCAATGACAAACTTTTGTCATTTTTAAATTCCTTTGTTTTAGTCAGTATTGTTTTGGACATATTTGGTTGAGGATCATCCTAGATGATCAGAATCGTGCCTTCAATCCTTCAATTCCTGCTGGCACATTCCGTTTCCTCTTCTTACGCTGTTTAAGAGGTTCTGTCTCACTCTTCCTCCTTTCTTCAGAAAAAGTCAAAGAATCAGTCCAGTTGTTGCTTGAATCAAGCTCTGAGAAACTGTTTGTGGGCAATTAGTTTGCAGTGGCATCACCATCAGGAAGCCTTTCATAATTTCATTTCGTCCAAGGCAATGCCAGCCTTGAATCACCTTTTCAAGTTTTTTTGCATGTTCTCGTCACCCAAAGCATCAAGGCATTTCTTAAGAAGTCTTGGAAACCTGTCTCATCTGTGTAATCCTTATACTTCCTGGCACCAAGCTTCTTCTTTGGGTTTCGTATTTTGGTCCCAAAGAGAATTTTTTATCAAGTAAGAAGAAAAGAAGAAGAAGAAGAAGAAGAAGAAGAAGAAGAAAAATAATTTTGACTTATTATAGCCTTTATGATGTGGCTTTAGTTACCATAGTGTGTATCACTAAGAAAAAAATCAGAAAGAAAGAATCAAGTTATAGCTTATAACTTTCAAGTGTGTTGAAACATAAATTAAAGCTATTTTTTGAGAGTTCTAAGAATTTAAGATTGGAACGACGACTTGGAGAAGTTATTAAGGTTTTTATTGATTTTAGGTTAAATATCATAGTTTTACTGTACACTTACCTTGATATTCTTTGATAAAAAAGACACGTATTTTGAAAGTACACCTCAGCTGCTGTTAGGAGAGTACAAGATCAGATGTGAATTCCAAACAGTGTTGCCACTATCACCATCCAAAAATCACCCTGCTATTATGCTATAACTAAAGCTTCCCCCTAGGCTTTAGTTACCCCCATTTACGGTAATGTTCATATTTGAAGCTACTACTGTATTATAATAATTTTTACTGTCTTCTCTAAAAAGAAGAGATGCGAGTACTGATATTATAATATGTATGATACGTTACATGTAGAAATGAACAGATTACATTCGAGAATTTTGAAAGATTTTTTTCGAATACTTTATTCTGATTCCAATGAAGTAGGAATAAAAATACCTTATATGAATCTATTTTGCAGCATCCAAGTTCCACTTATTAACTAAACAACTCTTATTCACCAAGAATTCTTAATTGGAAAAATGCTCGTACAACAAACTAAAATGAGTTAATTCAAACAAGAATTAATCTTAAATAGAAAAAACAATCACTGATGACCAGCATTAAAACTTTTAAAATTATTGTAATTTTTCCTGAATGTGGTAGTCCTGTGTAATTGATACACCTATTAATTCAGGAAAACGAGTGTGAGAGTACTGATTCATTTGAATTTGTAAATGGTTTGGATATTTGGCTCTGGAAATTGAAATTTGACTTTGAAAAAGGAAAATAGGCTTTGAATATGTGCTTCCTAGCCCTAGTCCTAGCTACAACTGGAAAAATATTGATAAATCAATACAAATAATGAAAATATCAATAACAGAAACAGAAACAGAAACTAATTCATCCACTTACATCAGTATCCTAAGTAAATTGATTGTCAATAGTAAAATTCAAACCTTACACCAAGACAAAAAAACACGCGTTTCAAGCTGTAACGAATATTGAATATTAATATTCCACTATTCAAAATTATTCAAGCTGACTGTTCAATTCAACCATCATCTCACAGAGGAATATCATAAATAATAAGAAATAGGCTATTCCTGTTTAGTGGCGAAGCGAAATATTCCTATAGGAAATATACCCGGCGATGACCAAATAAGTATACCACGCTTCGCCAAGGTTCCTGTTGTAAGCTGTGCATAGTATCGAATAGATCCCACAAAGAGGTATACAATTATTCAATTCAACATTCTTTAAACTGCTTGTATCCAAGCCCAAAATATCTCACGAAGAACTATCGTATTATAATGAGAAATATCTGAATTCATTGGAGAGATTCCACAGCATTCAAGCTTCATTCCACTGTTTTGATTACTTCTAAATGGCAGGAGTCGTTTTAATTACTTTCGGGGATGGTTGAGGCTATATCTCAGCCGCGTCCCTTTGCTTTGTCTTGCTGGCAGCGCGTCTCAATTTGTATGGAGACGGGGAAATTAAATTTCCTGCATTAAATTGAGAAGCAAAATGGATTAAGAGATCTTTGATAGCGACGTTGACAATACCGCAACTACCATAACATTGGATGCTGGATATCTTTTGAGTTCTAAAGAAGCGTAGAGTATTTAATAATGGATGGATCTTTTCTCTTTCCTAAAAAATTTCTGGAGATAATATTTGAATACTATTTTTAACCAGTATTGGATATTACGCCAATATTTTTTCAATCAGTCTACAGTCACATTCATCAAAGATGAATCAATTGACAAAATCCAAAAGATAAAATCAATATGATATATTTTTCATGCCTTGGAAACATTTCATTTATGTTCAATCTTTGCGAATAAAATAAAGGCTCAAAAACTACTTAAAAGTCTGTCCCAGGAGCTCATTAGAAATACTGTACCAGCTGCGTTAGGCTTAAAAATACGAAAATGAGATACGACAGAGAAACCTTGAGCCTTTGCAATTCTGGTTACCACTTGTGAAACTTCCTCAGGCTTCCTTCTCTCTTGCTTTATAAACATTATTTGCATTTCCCGTAGAAAAGTTAGACCTATCATCCAAATAATCCAAGTTGAATAAATCTTGCTACAGAGCGTGCCATCCAAATTGTCCTCTCACTGGAGCATGCGCGTTGATCGCTTTCTCCCACTACAGTGCCTGCTGACTCGCGGTACAGTAAATTTCAATAGTTCATTCAGCTGGCAAACACAGCTTTATAAAAAATTCATATTACCCAGCAGCTGTAGTATGATGTTATTTGCTCATGTTATCTTCAATGAGAATTTGGGTGACTGTACTAACCTTAGCGGCTGTAGGGGAAGCGTGGTGGGAGAGATTATCCATCTCTCTCGCACACCCACCCCTAGACGCCAATTTGGATGGCACGCTCTGTACCACAGAATCTCTACTATTCCCTACTCTTTGCTTGCATTATAATAATTATATATTTTGGTCATTTGTCATTATGCTTGTTGTTTTAAGAATTTTGTGTTTATGATAGATTTTAGTAGACTTAATTCTATTCTGAAACTTTCAGAAGACGTTACTTTTTCGATTGAACTATCTACACGCTCCAAACAATGAACAATCATATGGAAAGAAGACCACTGAAGCGGTTTGAAACTGCTTGAGACTGCTGAAATTTTCGATTTCCAGAGACAAAATATCTACAATTCAGTGTCGCTTAGAGAGTGCTCCAGAAAACAGTCTGTGTTTGCCCGTTTACCGTTGAGGGTAGTGAAGGATGCACATGGGTCTTCTTGGGGCAGGTAATCAGTTGGCCGGGGGAGCAGGGTGGGTGGTTGGGGTACCCTTCCACTCGATCCTCGAGTGCTCGAATAATCGATTTAGAGCCGACACTCGAGCGTCGAGAACATTCGGCAATCAACTGATTTTTATTGGCGCAGCGTTGTTGCTCTTCTATTGGTCGAAAGCTGTTTCTATATACTACACTTTGGTTTGGAGCGATAAAATGGTCGGGAAGAATTGATGTGTTTTGATTCGAGTTATAAATTTGGTGAAGATCTCCCTTGATTAAGAATGATGACGATCTCATGCAAATAAATTCCTTTAAAGTCCTTGAAAGTCGAAGGTTAAATTTCAATTAATCCTTGATAGCAATATTTGAACACAACTAATTTTTTTTTTGCTAGGGATGATGCCCACATGAACTCTAAGCTTGTGCGTGGGTAATGGGAAGGATTATGATGAGAGATGAATGGACCTGCAGCTTTAGGTGGGTTCCGAACCACCGGGAAGCGATTTTGAAGTTCATATATTTTCGTATTTAGAGAAGCCGGTCACCGTTACAACGGGAGTGGTAGGCGCTGTCTCTTATCTAATCTCACCGATTAGCCTCGCCTCTGCCACTGGGACCAACCCGCTTCCCAAACAACAATACATTCCAATTACATCAATAAATTAAGAAAGTATCAGAATAGAAAATAGCATTATTGCTGAATCAATAATAACGTGAAGTGTTCAATTGGATTAGACGTTTTTTAAAGAGCAGATCCGAAGGGAGCACTATTAAAACTAAACTAACACTGGAAAATTGTTACGTTTTTTGTCATTGGGAATCTAGGGAAAGTATATTATTCAGATTGATGAAAAGCAAAGTGAATTGAATTTGACAAGTACTGATGGGATGAAAAAGTACACGTGAGCTACAACACCGGTAAGTGACTTAGCAACAGAAAACGTGAGAGAAGAGGAAAAGGAGGAGGAGTGAGGAGAAGAGGTGGAGGAGATTTTTAAGGTGGAGCGGAAGGAAGGGAAAAGTAAGAGTAGAAAGAGGAAAATAATCGTAAGAATAGAGAGGGAAAGTGGAAGGAGATGTGGAAAAAAGAAAACGTAGAAGAGACAGAAAGAGTAGAAGGTGGGGAAGAAAGAAAAATAAGGAAAAGGAGTATAAGGTGAAAATGTGATGAAGAAAAAAAAGAGGAAGAGAGTATTAATTTAGTCATATAAAGGAAGAGATAACTGAGAATAAATTTGATAACAAAAAATCCCGACACATGAGAGAGAAACTACTAAGACAGAAAGAAAATTGAGGAATTGAGGAAACAAAATATTAGGTAGGGGAGGGAGCAAGGGAAGAAAATCAAGGAAGGAAGAGAGAACAATACTAGGAAGAATGGAAAGAAAACAGAAGAAGGGGCAAACAAAGAGACAAAAGAGAGAAAAAGATAGAAGAAGACATAAAGTGAAAGATAGAAGAGAAGCTAGGAGTGGAGGAAAAGGAGAAAAGGGGAAGGAAGAGTAGAGAAGAAGGTGAAGGAGGTGGAGAAGAAGGAGAAGGTAGAAGTAGGAGGAGAAGGAGGAGGGAGAGAATAAGAATGATTAGAAGAAAGGAGCAGAGAGGAAGAGGAGAAGAGAAGAATAATGATTAAAAGAATGGAAGTGAAGAAGAAAGTGAAGTGAAGAGGAGAAGGAGAAGGAGGATGAGGAGGAAGAGGTGGAGGTGGAAGAGAAGGATGATGAGGGGGAGAAGGAGGAGCAGGAAGAGGAGGAGGAAGAGAATAAGAATGATCAGAAGACAGAGCAGAAGGAGGAAGAGGAGAAGAGTAATGATTAAAAGAATTGACGTGAAGCAGAAAGGTGAAGCGGAGTAGGAAAAGGAGGACGAGGCGGCGGGGGAGGAGGAGGAGGAGGGAGGAGGAGGAGGAGGAGGAGGAGGAGGAGGAGGAGGAGGAGGAGGATAAGTAGGAGAAGGAGGAGGATGAGGAGATGGAGGAGAAGGAGCAGCAGGCAGAGAAGGAAGAGAATAAGAATGATAAGAAGAGAGGAGGTGAAGGAGAAAGGTGAGGAGGATGAGTGGGAGGAAAGGAGTTGGTGTAGAAGAAGTGGACAAAAGCTGATGGATGACTGTTGAGTAGAAGGTAGTAGGGTCAGGAGCAATAATGGAGCAAGTTGTGGGCTGCTGCCAAGGTGCCAGCCAATGATAAACCACTACCACACCACCCTGCACCCAAACCTGTGGAAGGGTCCAAAACCTGTGAGGCATACCACACTAAACGTCGGCTGTTTATTTATGCTACTTCAAAATCAGTTAACAATACTATTAGATGTAGAAGAGACATTAGGTACAGTAGTTATTGAAATTGAATGTTGTTTGATGAGTATTTGGGAAAACTATACATCAAAATCAGTTACATATTTACAATTAAATGTAAGTGACATGTAGTTCATTTGTTCAAGTTTTCAAAATCGAATTGAAAACTTTCGAACAAATGTACCTTTGCCCGATTTTGTCACACGTTGCAAAAATATAATTATGAACCATTCATATCATTCATAAAAATGAATGTCACTGATAGGAATATCATTCATAGTTTATCAAAACTCTTCCATTAATACAGAGAAGCTTAAATATTATCGATGTTATTTAGAACGAGCATTCACAAATTGGTTAAATTAACATTAATCAACTAGAGAAATTAATACGAGTATTATGCATCATCATTGAATTACTTGTGCATCACCCTCAGAAAAAAGTTTCAATATCACATGATTCTTTTCACCTTTGGCAAAGATTAAACCTCCTTAAAAATCAAATTTATGGATCAAATTCATATAATCAATACATCCCACAGACATTCTTAAACATTCTTGAGCATTCACAAATTGGTTAAATTAACATTAATCAACTAAAGAAATTAGTTGAATTAATATGAGTATTATCGATTTTATCAAGTGTTCATTCAAATGCTCTATCTATCTGGGATGTTCAAGACATGAACACGAACAGTCATCCGGAATTAGTTCAAATAATTAACACTGTTCATTCATTCAAGGCATTTTGACTTTACAAGTCGAAATTATCAGAAGTTCAATGAAATTTGGTTACTTAAGTATTTTCAAAAATGAAAATTGTGAAACATTTATAAAATGTTCGTGATTACTACATTTTTACAAGACCTGCTACGAATTTGAGGATAGTTTGATATTATTCACGTCATTTATTACTTTGGAAAAACTGAGAACGATTTCATCATTTGACGAGAAACGTAATTTTCAACCAATTTTGTGTAATAGGCCCAACTATTTCATATTTTTCAACACTGATACTGGAAGAACTATAATATACCTATATCCAACCATCAACCTATTAGTATTGTCATAGAAGAGGTTTTCTCCTCAATCATCTTTTATGTCATGAAAATATTTATGTGGATTAAAGTAATCATTAATTTACTTAAACAATGTCTTCATAAACTATATTATATTTTTTTGTCAAACTAAAAATAATATTCAAGCAAGAAATTACATTGCAAAAAGGATTGTTTGAAAATTGAGGACATAAAGTTTGTATAGGAAATCGAATGGTCTAGTAATTTTATTCAATGACACTATCAAAAACAATTATTCTAGACACTCCAAAACTCACCAATAAAAAAAGTCTTATTTCTCAGTGATAATGTTTCTGACAACTGAGTTATACACTCTTGACTACAAAATCCAGATTTCGTAAGCGGTGAAAACTGCTCTAGACAACGTTCGAAATACACGCACACACGACGATAATCCTCCCTCTTCGGTGGATGAACGGCAACTGACTACCGTCATAGGGGCGCAGGCTTTTCACCCCCTTAGAACACCCCCAACCCTGTCACCCGGCCACTCATTGAGCACGCTCTGGCGGTAATCGACTGAAACATTCTACTCACTCTCTCAACCCACCCTCAATTTGCCCCGAAATTCCAAAGTGTGCCCTTATTTTGCAAAGTGTACCGACTCGGCAAGTGCACTAATAGCGTTGGAAAAATTTCAGCTCAGTGATGGAAAATTTCTGATTGCCTGTAATTCGTGTTGGAGGACGAATTTTTTCCAGGGTTCCCTAATTCGTGAAATTCTAAAGTTGACTTAATTTGAAGTTGTTTTTTATGTGTTCACACAGTTTTGTTCACGCACAGTTCACATTTACTGTTCAGCAGCTATGCTTTCAACTAGAGCCTTGGTAATGATTTTTTACACGTGCGGAATTTAGAGTGAGGAAAGTGAAAACTGGGCAGGGTGGCTTAAATTCGAATGGTAAACTAAATTTAACAGGAAATCCATTCCAATTCAGTTTCTATAACTGGAATTTTTTGTACACGAGATCTAAGAAAGTAATCGAAACTGCATTCCGGGAATCAAAAATTAATTATTATACAAAGTAATAAAACTTTTAAATACTTCAGATTTTTTGAATAATATAATTATTCATCCAAATTTTCTCTTGAAGTTTGTCCAGGAATATTTCTGTCAACGAATAGAATTGATAAATGTTATACAATTTAGACATTTATTCTCTATTCCATACCCTTCCTTACTAGTGTACATCAAAACGTTAATTTAGGCGTGATGTAATCTTTTCCGCGCTCATGACTCCTAATAACCATTATTAATTGCTGTGGCATTTCATTTTTTTAAATCACCGGGCTAAAGAAAATGGCGGCACCAACGCTATGCCGATACTACGCCATTTTACTTCATTATCCAATAAGATTGCGACAAAAGTGGGAGTGCTCGACCAGGAATGGCGTATGGTAGTCGTCTGTGATTGGTTGAAATCTTTACACTCCGATCTAAACAGTGGACATTGGAATTAGCACTAAGCATTTTATTAGACCTTCGTGAAGAGCTTGTACTTGTTGTTAAAGTAACTGGATTCTAATGAGATTGAAGAGACTTGAAGAGATTTCAAATGATTGATTTAGATTCATTAAAAATTATTTGTTACTTATCGATTAATTTCGATATTTTATAACTATTACCTATTCAATATTATGTTGTAAAATTATCTGTACTTTTTGAAGTCGTAGTGACATAAGTTATTCGAGAGAAGGGGTTATAAATACTGTATTTCATACTTGATACTTGAGAGCAAATACTTTCGAACCTATTCATAAACATTTCAAGTTACCTAAATTTACTGCAACTTGGAGTTCCGCTCCTCTACATCTAAACAATTTCTCTTTGACCAGGTATAACAATTAATAAACAAAAGCCCTAATTTTTCATTCCGAAGACTTTGGCGACCGCAAGCGAATATTCGACAATATTTAAAAACTACAATGTTACATCAGATTTATTTGATCAAGAATACAATCTCAAGGGCAGAAAACAGGCGTAAGCCCAAAACCTCTTCTGTTCCAAAATTCACTCGAAAAATGCAAAATAATAGGGAAAAAATAATAGAAAACCTGAGTAATTTTTCACTCTAAAGTGTATATTTCTTTCAACGTTGACAATTTATCAATTCCAATTCACGTGATTCATTTCTCATTTGACAAATGTCAAAACTTCTCATTTTAAGTCATATAAAAACTTGTGCGTTACCCTCAGAAAAAGTTTCAATATCACATAATTCTTTTCACCTTTGGCAAGGGTCAAATTTATGGATCAAATTCATATAATCAATACATCCCACAGACATTCTTACACATTCGAAAGCATAAATCTGATTGTAAACGAATTCTATCATCCACATGGAATCAAAACCATTACCAAACAAGTTCTTGAAGAGAAGGATGATGATTTTTTTATCGTATGGCTTTTTATCGGTGGGGAGACCCTTACAAGTAGGTTCCACCTCGCCTTATTTTTGTGTCGGTCACCCATCCAAGAGCAGTCTTGAATGTTTGTTACTTAACCACATTATTACTAAGCAACCGCTCTCACCGAGGATGATGATGACTGTCATTCGGCAAGTTCATTTTGTTGTTGAAATTGAGGTTCGAAGTCAAAGCGGCCACGATCGCCTCTGGGTGTCGCATATTGTATTCTATAAAAGCGGCCGGTATTTTATAAAAGAGGCCAAGGTATGGATGAGTAGGGGCGGCAACTTTGAAAACTGAATAGAAAGTGACTGTGAGAAGTACTCGGATGTAAAATTCAAAGAGACAGGTTAGGTTAGGTGGATGCCGGCCAGATAAACCTGACCCCAGTCTGTCACTTTGAGCGCTGATACAACTTCAAACGCCATTTGAAGAAAACGCTTCAACATGCTTTGCTCTTGTTACACTGTGTATATGATATAGGTGTATGTGTATGTGATATATATATGTGTATGTGATATAGGTGCTCTGTTCGCCCTAACCCTTTTGCTCAGAATGAACAGACCCGACTGTAATGACATACTCCTGTTAACCTTACAAGCATAATTATGCTATATTTACAATGTAGCCTTAAAATACATGTACAAAGGTTGTTTGGTAACGAGTTTGCAACTCAGAGTAATGTAAATAACATTGAGTTATTCAGTACTAAGCTATTTAGTTTCTATTGAGAATTATTTCGATTTTCAACAAGCTGGGCTTATCGATACTTGGATAATTTCTTATCAGAAATCTTCTCTTGAGCGTAATAGAATGATTGTTGGTGACTGAATAGTAGATAACGATTTGTCTTACTGGGATTAGTACTTAACTTCTGAATAATGAGATTTAAATCTGATTATAAAGGATTAATAGGCAAAATTACACTCAATAATATTCTGAAATTTTTGCAAAGTTTTTGTACGATTTTATTAGTTTTCAAACTATGAGGTACTATAGAACAGAGATTGATTCGAATCCTGAAATTGAGCTTCATCTAAATTTTCGATAGAATGATTATTTATCGAAATCCTTGCTTGACAAGAAAGAACTCTGCCATGCTCCTAAAAACCGAAAGAACCGACTTGTAAGTTTGAAGCAGCTCTCCACAACCTAGATGTCACACAGAGTCTCTCCAGATATTCGAAAGAACACGTTACACCTTTCGCTGCAGCTTTTTTCAGCGCTGTCCTGTTCTCGTTTATGTCTCCATTTTCCGGCCATAATCGACAAAAGTAATCAGCAAAGAGCTATAAAGAAGCAGGTTCAGAGCTGTGCAATACGATGCGGAAGTTTAGAGTTTTGCCGCCTGATAGTTGCTGCTGTTTTGCTGCTGCTGCTGCTGCTGCTGCTGCTGTTTGATGCTGATCATAAAAATGAATCTTGACCCGCTTGTTGATGGCGCAACACGGCTGCTAGACGCGAAAAAACGAAACAGGGAAGAAAAGAGAGAATAAGGGAGAGGAAAGAAAGGAGAGGGAAGAAGGTAAAATCTGTGGGTGAGAAAAGGTGGAAGAATCATGTTGATAAGGGAAGATAAGGGAGAGGAGAGAGAGTAGATGAGGAAAGATAAGGAAGAGGACAGAGTAGATAAGGCAAGATAAGGGAGAGGAGAGAGTAGATAAGGGAAGATGAGGGAGGTGAGAGAGTAGAATCTGTTGAGAAAATAAGATGTTTGTGAATGAGAGAGAAAAAGAAAAAAGGTAGAAAATAGAAAAAAGATAAAAACTAGAGCAATTCTCTGAATGGAGGAAAGAGTTATCAAAACCGATTCTTAAGAAAGAACTGGAAATAGAAATGATGGAGAATTACTTGAGAAGAAGGATATGAGTGGCTTGGAGGAGGATAGAAGACAGAGGGGAGAAAAATAAGAAAGGAACGATGGAAAGAAACAAATGATTGAGAAGAAGAAAATGCAAGGAAAAGCAAGAAGTAGAGATTAAGAAAGAGAAAAAATAAAAATGAATAGTGTAGATAAGATGGCTTTGAAATGAGGGAACAAGGCAGAAAAAGACTAGAATAAAGTGAAAAAAAATGTAAAAATTCAAACAAATAGGAGGTGGAGTTGAAGCTGAGAAAAATAGAAGAAGAATGCTAAGGAGACGAAATAACGTGGAAGAAGGAGAGAAAAAAAGCAGAATCTAATAAGAAAGACTAAGAGATCGAGAAAAGACGGAAACCTAAAGTACTAAGACAATAGAGAATAAGGAAAGAAAAATGGATAATAAACAAGAAAGAAAAAGAGGAAATAGAAGAAATTGGAAAGAAATGAAGGTGAATAAATTAGAGATAAAAATAAGGAGGACAACACAGGAGAGAAACAAAAGCAATAGAGAACGAAAGAAACTGGAGAATTGCTATAGAGATACAAAGTTGTTAGAGGTGAGAAAAAGGAACAACAAGAACTGTAAAATAGAGATAGGGTTAGAACGAGAGAAGGCAAGGGTATGAGGAATAGATTGAGGTGTTTGTGAGAGAGAATCTCTGGTACCTGTGTAAAAGTTGCGACGTCATCATTATTAAATTAGAGAACGGAACAAACTTTAGTTGTATGTCATGATTACACGGCGTACGTTGCCGTATTGAGATTGAAAAACTTTTGTCCTTCCAACATAAAACGTCACACACTTCCCCCCTCCTACTCCTCCTCCTCCTGCTACTCCTCCTCATCCTTCTCCTTTCCCTCTTCCTATTCCTCTTCCTTCTCCCCCTCCTCTACTTCTATCTCCTCGGCTTCGCTTTTTGTCCAGTTTGCCAACACAGAATCACAGCAAATTAATTTAAGATTGCTGAAATTTCTTTCCAACAAAATAATCAAACAGCTTCACTGCTGCTTGTTCTATTTGCAACTTTTTACGAGTAGAAGTTGGCTGTACTATCATGTTCCAAATATTATTTGTTTCACGCTTCTTGTTGGGTTGCTTCCTGATGATACTTTGTATGCTACTAGAAGAAGTTTTCAAGATTACAAGTACGGTTTGTGCATTTTTGTTGATAGAAAAACCTGTGACGGAATGGAACTGAGTAGTGGGCACAGAGAAGGAAAGGAATTACAGAAGAACAGGAACTATGAATCATTCTGGTAGTGGGTAGATTTGATGAAGAGCTGAAATGATTCTTAACTCTTCAAGTGAGTAGTTTAGTAGAATGAAAGTGGAATGGATCGGTTCATCAAAATATTTATTTTTAATGTTACATCATATTCTACAATTTCAAGAGCATCTATCAAGTAGGTTCAGAACCCATGCTTAGGTCCATTGATCTCTCATCAATCTTTTCATTACACACGCTCAAGCCAAGAGCTTACGTGGTCATCAATACAGCAAAACTACTCCAAAAGACGACGAGTAGACTACTTGACTGTAAAGTCAACTTCACTCAAAAGTGACTGTACTTTCTCTTTTCTTGCTAAATTCACAAATCAAAATTTATATCCTACAACTTCACAAATCTTAAGATCTTCTTGATTCAAATAGCACACTATTAATGAGCTAAACGTCTATGTCTATGTATTTCATGAGTTTTATTAGCTTCGTTTCAATCTAGTGGAACGGTCGTTCCACCACCCGTCCCCCCCGTGATACGAATGAAAGACCGGGACCACTATATATTCTGTAACGAACTTCCCTTTGATGTTCGCATGCCGCCATCTCAATTTACGCGGAAGGTAGTGAAAATTTTAAAATGTTGTAATGACATTATTTTCTTAGATTTTGAGCGCTTTCATTTAAGATCAGAACGAACTTTCTACGATATAAATTCAAAGATACTATATACGGGTATTTTGTCATTTTACTAATTTTGGGATTTTTCAATTTTTTTCAACTTTGAGCACTTGATGTGAAAAATCTGTAATGAGTTGAGATTTCGGACTACCAAAAGCGATTGAAGACATGTTTAAACTATTTACATTTAAAATTTCAAATCATTTAATGCCCGATTAAGCTCTGTAGCTCTGTCCGAATAAAAATTAAAGTTACAATTTGAAGTTAGAATTTGAAGCTTTTTATCGAATGTAAACAGGGCCACCCAGGAACATGGCCTAGACACTCGAAATGTGACATCACGGCTAAGAGGCCTACCACTCCACTATACTGTTCATAAACAGCCACTGATCACAACCAAGTTTGAATATTTAAATTTTTATTATTTAAAAATAAATAAATAGACCTACTTACCCACCAAAAGGTAATTGTGCAGTTGAAATAAACTCGAGACGAGAAAAACCAATTTTAATGCAGGGATGAGTTGTAAACATGAGTTGTTATGGACACGATGTGATGACGTCAGCTGCACGTTTAAATTCAGTGTCTAGCTAGACCATGTTCCTAGGTGGCCCTGATGTAAATGTCGCGATCCTAGCGGTTAAAAACTAAAAGTTTCACACTGTTGCCACCGCCAAATTCGACCTTTTCAATAATAGCCCAGTAAAATTGTCATCAAAAATAGGGTCTACCTTGTATGAAATGGGATAGTCGGTTTTTTTTTTAGTAATGTTTATGGTAGTCCTGGGATGCTAAATCAGAGTTTTAGACCTAGGCAAACTACCGGTTTATCTCCAAAAATCGTACAAAATGGCGGAATTTTGCACTTTTTATGTTTGGCTAATTTTCACCCTAAAGAATCTGTTTTCATGAGGACATTGTGCATATTTCTTAAAGTATATCAAATTACCTTCAATTTGAGACCAAATTTATCATTTTATGCCTAACCGTTTGCGAGATACAGCTCTTCAAAGTTCATAAAATTAACGAGAATTTACCCTTTTTTTCAATTTTTCGCAATTTTGACCCTGAAGAATCACTTTTTCATATAGGACATTCAACATAGGGTTGAAAGTAAATTTAAATACCTACAATTTGATACCTGATTGGTTATTGTAGGCCCAACCGTTTGCGAAATACAGCTCTTCAAAGTTCATTGAATTATCGTAATTTTTCATTTGTTTTTTGAATTTTGACCGTGAAGTATCACTTTCTCATATATGACATCCAACATATTCCTTAAAGTATATTAAAATACCTACAATTTGAGAATTAATTGGTCATTAAGGGCCTAATAGTTTGGAAGATATAGGCCTTCAAGTAGATTAGTAGAAGTCTATTCAGATTTAAAATTTCAAATCATTCAATGTCCGATTAAGCTCTGTAGCTCTGCCCGAATAATAATTAAAGTTGCAATATTTGGAATTTGAAGTTTTAAAGAATGTAAATGTCGCGTCAATTCAACAATTTTAGCA
This sequence comes from Laodelphax striatellus, assembly GCA_017141395.1. Classification (NCBI taxonomy): domain Eukaryota; kingdom Metazoa; phylum Arthropoda; class Insecta; order Hemiptera; family Delphacidae; genus Laodelphax; species Laodelphax striatellus. The sequence continues at coordinate 24,490,777 of CM029538.1, forward strand.
ATTAAAAGAAATAAAACTCTGACAGGAAATAGAAAAATTGAATCGTTCATTTTAGAATCATTAATGGGGAAAATTTGAGAATTTTGTTCCTGGAATGTATAATAATGGTGTTGGGCAAATTTTTACAAGGATTTCATTTTTCGATTACAAAATATTTTTTTCATCAAAAGTGGTCATGTGACCTATCGTAATGGGTTAAAATTTCAATCTAAATTCAAAATCTCAATCTTATTTAACAAACTTTGTGGATAACTGCTTATACATGAATTAATGTTGCTACAATGATATGTCGTTAAAGTCTGGATAGTAAATGATAACGTGTGGGGCAACAGACACAGTCACAACGTCTTGTTTGTTCATTCAGTATTAACCATAACTGGCTCACTTATAGCTAGAATAATTTTGTAGCACCCAAATAGTGAGGATAAAATATCTTTTATCAAATAACATGGCATTTCACTGTTTAAAAAAAATTAACTCTCTCCCCATCCATTGTGTTTGCAGTGTTATACCTCTATAACAAGAAGGTGATTAAAAAAAAAAAACTGATATCCTCTCAAAAAATTCTCCAAAAAAGAATTCGTCACCCGTCCCCTACCCCCGACCCTATTGAAAACGCTGGTGTGGAAACTAAAATTTGTGTACCAAAGAAAAAATCCAAAAATTTTTTATAAGCTTTCAGTAAGAAAATGTTTTGATATAGCCTAAATAAGAAACCCGTCTCCCTCTGCAATATACATTTATACATACAATATAATAATTATGTGTAGCCAACCCAAACAAAAATGAAAACTCTGTTCTGGAAGCCATTGACATTGAAGAAAAAATTTGGAAGAAATTTTGGGGGAGGGCGAGGGCGCTCAATAATTTAGGAAGTTCATAAAAACTTGTTAGCTCAAACACTGAGAGTATGATTCCTGAAAGTTTAGCATATTTCTAATTCGTGATTTTAAGTGGGTGAGTTTGGCGCCCTCGCCACTCCCAGGGCCTAGCTTCCAAATTTTTTCAGTCAGCCAGTCAATGGCTTCCAGAACAGAGTTTTCATTGGGTCACTCGATTAATTATTGGATTATAAATGTATATTGCGGAGGAGACGGGTTTCTTATTTAGGCTATATCAAACATTTTTTCACTGAGCTTATAAACCCCCTGAATTGGTACACTGGTGTCCTAGTTTCCTGTCTCAAATCGGGGTAGGACAGTGAGCGAAGGAGAATTTTTTGAGAGGATTTATACTTTTCCCAATCAATGAAAACAATCATATAAACTCACTGCTGAATAAGTAACTATAAAACTATGGAAGTTCCTAAAGGAGAAGAATCAGATGTTATGTTATAACTTGATATTATGAACAATCCCACACACTGCCTTGAAGTATGTTATTCACCCTCCAAGATAATCCCACATTATTGTTATTCACCCTCCAAGATAATCCCACATTATTGTTATTCAAGCTCAAACTATATTCCTTTGAGAAAGTGGATGATTTACAGAGCTCGCAAAAACAGATTTTGAGGAATATCCCTTGTCAGATAAGACCCTTGAAGGGTCCGGCACCATTTTAGTAGTGGCAGCGGCAGTGTATTCAACAAGCTGCCTTCAAAAGTTGTAGAACAAGCCGTAATCCAGAGGTGGTGTCTTGTCCTTTTCCTTTCGCTCTTTGTTGCTCGCCCGGCGAAGATTTTCGCGAAGGAGAGCTGACTTCCCATCCCCGTCACGGACTTAGTCCCGACTTAGGGACTTAGCCGGGAGAAGAAGCTGGGTGCGTCGTATTGGGAGTGCGTTGCGAATGCCGGCAGCGAGACTGAATCCTCATTTGCATTCGTAGTCGCGTTCACTCGATTTTCTCAACCCCTTGTCTTCCCCACAGGATGAGGGGTTGAAATTCAAAGGGTGGAAAAACAGATGAAGAGACATCCCCCTCCTCGCACTTCTTGGTTCCGCGATCTCCGCCGCAAAAGAGACAGAATAGTAGCAGACTCATGCCCGGGTTTTCAGTCGTTCAATAAACTTATTGATTCAATAACTTTTTTTGCATTTGAAAACACATGGTTATTAATTCAATAGTGCTATTGGATCCATAAACTGTCTATTGAGCGACTGAAAAATCGGGCATCAAACTCAAGAAACCATCTGAATCTCTGCTATGAAGGCAGACACTCTGCAAACAATAAACAGACGCTCTGCAGACACATGCCTGTGTCTTGTTACTGCTATTCTACTATGAAACAGTTCTCTGTGTCTTGTCAACGCAAAAGACACCGATTTTAGCAGACGCAGACTAGTAAACCATCTGAATCACTCTGACACTCTGCAGACAGCAGACAGACGCTCCACAGACAAACGGCAGACTAGTCGTCGACCTGCCAAGCATTCCTGATTTCTAATTCGCATGTTAATTCCAATCTGTCGTCACGTGTCGGCGCGTGTGTGAGGTAACGCGTTCGTGCGATCTGTTATGTTAGTTTCTTCGTCGATACAACAGTTCCACCATGTATAATATTAGAGTTAGGTGCTGTGCCGTTATGCTAGAGAGGAAGATAGTACTTCTCTGCAGCTGAAATCAGTGACAAATTCTGTTTTATACGTCTGGTGATTGAGAGATGTTAGATGGGAGACTGTAGTGAATGAAGCAATAAATCAGCAGATTTCTTGTATATTAAAGTAGGAACCTCCAACTTATTCATTAGGCCTACAGTAATTTCTGTCATTGATTAGCTCTTCTGCACTTTTTGTCATTTTTTATAATTTTTTGCAATCACTCTTCTTTCTATTTATATTTTTCTGTGAGATTTCTATCTCTTTCTGTTTTGTAATAGCTTCTTATCATTCACATCCTCTTCCTCTTGTCTCTCACTCTTTCTGCTCAGATTCCCTTTTGTCGTGAGTTTCTTTGGTTTTTCCTCCATCATTTTTCCTCTCACTTTATGTTTTACTTGTATTTCAGATTGGGTCGATTCCAATTCTGCGATAAAAGTGGAATATGTTTATACTTTTTATATATGTAGTAAAATATTAGAATTGAGACAATACACTTCATAAACGTACAAGTACGATTCCACCATAATGATATAGCATCCTATATTATGATTTTTTTTTTACACAGGAGAATCTAAAAAGTTTAAATAATAATCTCCTTTTACTACTTGTTCTATTCTGCATGTACATTCAAGTATAGAAACTATTCAACTAATCATAAAGTACTACTTTTTTATTCTGAACTCACTCTTCTCTATCCTCAATTACTTTTTGTTCATGATTCATACTAGCTTAGTCAATATTCACATTCACCAATAAAAACTACCAACCTACCTATTCATAGAATACTTCTTCTTTCAAACTCACCACTGATGAGCTACACTAGTTCAATTCAATCCCAGCTTGGGTTTTAGTTATGTTCCAACTACCCTATGGCAATTTAAAAATGAGCTTTCCCACATTCCCATGCATGCAGGTCTATCATTATTATCTACCCATTCACACTTCTCATTGTCATTAACGTATTCAACACACATGACCTGAGGCTGAGCGGGAGAGTATAAAGGATAATGAGCTGAGAGCAGATGGATTCGGAATAGGAATGTTTTGATGATGAGCGTGACAAGGGGGTCCTGAGGGAGAGAGGAGGAATAGGGATGGTTTGAAGGGAATTTAATGGGGGAGAGAGGAATATAAATGGTTGAGAGGAAACTTTAAATAGGGATGTTAGAATGATGTAAAGATGACAAAATGGGTTATGGAGTGTATTTAAGACAGGATAAAGAGAGGCTAGAGAGTGTTTGAGGGAATAAAGTTTACTTGGGGGGAGAAGGAGAGTGATAGTGTGTGTACTATATAGAGTTGAGATAGAGATAAAGGATGATGAAATGGTTATAGAGGGTATTTAAGACTGAATGAAGGACAATACGTTTTAATGAAAGAGGGTTTATATTTACAGTTAACATATTTCGAAAGTGATTAGGAAATTCAATTGGGTGTTTGAAGCAGGATAGAGGTAGCTCCCTGGGTTCACACTTGGTCGATTTTTGTGCTCTACAGAATGCGGCCAATGCTTTGGCAAATGCAGCATGCTGTGCAGCACACAAAACTCGACCAAGTATGGACATAAAGATTTAGCGAGTGTTCAACGAATACTAAGGGAAAAGATAGATGATTCAAGAGGTGTTTAAAGAGGGTACAGTTCAAAAATAGAAGTTTCAAAATAGAGGTTTGTTAGGGTTATTAGAAGCAGAAACGTACAAATAATGTTGGAATGAGATTCTTCAGGGGGGTGATTGAGGGATTTTTGTGTAGTAACGAAGCTTAAATTGCGGTAGATGTCCATATTGAATGGGAAGATTCAAAGTTGGCTCAACCATAAACTTGAACAATTTTGGAATTTTGCTTGTGAGAACTCAAATTTTTTTATTCAATGAGAATAAGGGAATAGTAGGAAAAATGGTGGGCGTTCAAGGGACTTTCGGTTAGTGACGAGGGTTCCCAGGATATTTTGAGACGCATTGACGGCGAGTATGTAAGTGACCATTGGTTAGTTAAGGGGTTTCCCAGGGGGTTTGAGGGGGATTGAAGTGAGGAGAAGGAATATTTGAGGGGAGCTAGAGGGGAAACCCCCTTAGATGATCAAGGGGGTTTCTAGGGTGTTCAAGGAGGGGGCCCAGGGAGCAGGAAGGGGTTCAAGGAGTAGTGTAGAGATGCTAGAGGGAGTCGGAGGGTGTGGAGGATTTAGTTGAGGGTTCGCAGCTGTTGAGGGGGAGCCAAAGAGAATCAGGATATCTCTAGGGGGGTTCATGGGTGGTATTTGTGGGGGACGGGATTGTTTAAGGGGTACGGTTCAAAAGGGGAAGTAGGTGATAGTACGCTAACGAGTTGAACTGGCGGTAATATGGAAAGATGACGCGTTCAAAAACATATGCGAGGAGCGTTCCGGGTGCTTGTGACCTATACTAAGTAGAGTTTCTCTAGTCTACGTGCTGGCGAATAGGGCACCGTTTCAGTGCTGGGTGGGGGGTTGGGGGTGGGGGTTTTGGTACGCGCAACGCGACGCAAAAGCAACGCATAGCGACAAAGATACGAGCGAATTAAGTGTCTCATTTCCTGCACCATGGCCCGGAGCTGTAGATTAGCCAGGCAGGCAATCTTTGTACTCGATAACGACAAACGATTGGGAGTGAAGAAGGAGAAGGAGGAAGAAGGAGGAGGAGGAGGAGAAGGAGGAGGAGGAGAAAAAGGAGTAGTAGGAGAAGGAGGAGAAGGAGGAGGCGAAGGAGGAGAAGGAGGAGAAGAAGGAGGAGGAGAAGGAGAAGGAGTAGGAGAACGATGAGAAGAAAGAGAAGGAGGAGAAGGAGGAGATCGAGGAGAAGGAGGAGATGGAGGAAGAGGGAGAAGAGGATGAAGAGGAGGAAGAGGAGGAAGCAGAGGAGGAGGAGAAGTAGGAGAAAGGGGAGGAAGTGGAGGAGGAGGTTCTGCAGGAGGAGGAGAAGGAGGAAGGGAATGAGAAGGAGGAGGAGGACAAGGATGATGGAGTGGAAAACGGCGAGAAGAAGTGAGAAAAGAGAGGAAATAAAAGACAAGTTTGAATTGAAGTTGAAGAGAGAGTAACAAATGAAGATGATGGTGTCACTAAGATAAAAAGATGAGAGAAGGTAACGCAGACGATAAGGGAGAAGTAGAAAAAACATGAGGAATTGACAAAAAAGTCTATACAGTTGTTATATATACTGTATACTGTATAGTGTTCAAAATAGACAGGAGGCGAATAAGAAACAGACGATGAAGTAAAAGAACATAATTATACAAGAAGAGAATGGAAGACGAAAATAACAGAGAGGATTATTGAAAAGAAAGAGGGGGAATTAATAAGAAGATACTTCGCGGTAAGACAACAGAGAAGTAAGTGGGAAGGAGAAGAGGATAAGAGAAAGGATAAGAGAAAGGAGAAAATAGGAAAAAAGAGTCAGTATAGGAAGAAAAAGGTTGAGATGAGCTGGGAGGATTGGGAGAGAAAAAGGAAAGGAATCAGAGAGCGAAATAGGAGGGAAGAGAAGAGGAACAGTTGGAATAGTGAAAAGGGGAAGAGAGGGAGAGAATTAGGTAAAAAAGAGAAGTATGGGAAAGGAAAAGCAGGAAGGAGTCGCAACTGATGAGGAAGGAGAAAAAGAAAAAGGAAGGAATCTAAAGAGGGAATGAAAAATAATAAGAGGCATGGTTTAGGAGAAGCAGATTAATATAAAAATTGATAATGGTGGAGGAGAGTAGACAAAAAGAGATAAATCAGAATGGAAAACTAGAAAGGGTCGCATGATGACGAATTCGAAGAAGAGGAAGAAAGAAATCTGAAGAGGAAAAGAAAACCAAGGAGGGGAAAGGAGAAGCAGATGAACATGGAGAAGAAGAGGAGGAAGAGAGAAGAGATGCAAAGAGAAGCAGAAGGAAAAGAAGAAGATAGCGTATGAGAAGGAACACTGCCAAACGACCTCCTCGCAATTTAGGCTACACACACATATGTTGTCTCTACTTTAACGTTTTCCTATATACGTGTTCGGGTCAAAGTGGCTGTGGCCGTGATAATGTTCGTTTAGAACACACTATCGACTTTTCTGACGTCAAGAAAAACATTTAATCCTTGGCTTACTGCCATCCAAATATGTATCTCTCCTCGGAACACCCATCCATGTTCAACTGTTTATTTACAGAAGTAATGACGCTTCAACTGCTGCAGCGATTTGTTACAATGGAATCTGATGCTGATATCGGTTTGTTATGGAAATGTTCGGCTTAGAATTATTTTGTGTACTGACTTTTATTTATCTTGTAGTAGACAATAAATAATATTATTAGAAAAATCGCGTTGTTTATCCTGAATCAACGGTATTATTGATAATTTTCTTTTTTTGAATATTTTCAATTATTTTTGCTCACTCACTATAGTTGAGCAAGGTTATGGGCCGTATTCACAAACGTCCTTTAAGGGCCGGTTCATGAGCTCGGGATTCAGCTTAGTCCTAGACTAAAACGGGTGGCCATCGTAGCATCGACAAACGTTAGCCTCGACACAATGTACTAAGGGCTCTATGCTGCTAACCCACTAAACTGTCAAGACAAACGTTTGTCGATGCTACGGTAGCCACCCGTTTTAGACTAGGACTTGGCTAAATCCCGAAAGACCCTAAGAAGTGTTACTTTTCGAAACGGATTCTTGGAAAGCCATACTTTCTGAAATTCGTATTCATGAATCCAAAGTATACAAGTATTGAAAGTGTGAATTTGAAATGTATATTATTCGAAAGTGTGTATTGTAGGCAGGGCCGCCCACAGAGGGGAATGATGGCGCATGATGCGCCATCGTCTCGGAATTTGGTGGGGGATTATGAGAATTTTGGGGGGAATCGGAAGGATTTTCATTGAATTCCACAAAATATGTTATACATGAAATGTTTTAGCAAACAATTCAATACAAATTCATTATGTCGAAAAAGTTAAAAAATTAAAAAAAAAAAATTAAATTTAATAAAAACTTATCGAGGCAATGGAAAACAAAAATAATGTACCGAAAATACATGACAGGGTACTCGTTTTCATATTTCAATGCATTATAAAATGTCATTCACAGCTCTTTTTTTTTAATTCTACAACCCTCGCAGTCTTACAACTGATCTATGGGCTGAAATTCTACCGTCAATATCCTGATACAAGCCCCAAATTTTCTCATATACAGTATCTAATAATTAATTGAACGAAATGATTTAAAAGCAATTGAATAGTTGCAATATCTCATTTCCTTCCATCTCATATATCTATCCATGGACCCAATAATCTATATATTCTTGTTTCCTGATCCTTGATTGAGATTTACTTGAAGCTAAAAATATATTTTGAGGAGGAAGAAATACACTATTTTATTTATTATGAATATCGAATGTCCACGTTCAATAGGAAGGATCTGTTCTTTTCCATTGGATAAGAATGAGTGTAGAACACCTTTGACATCTAGACCGCGGAATAATGAAGTTGTAACTTGAATGACCCAGTAACTGCTGCCATCTTACGACAGAATTCTGAACTTGCTGCGTTGTGCAGCTCCCCGACCAATCAGGGGAGAGAGGCGGAGCTTAGAGGCGTGTCTGTAAAATTTGAAGCTGTACATCACCCAGTAACTGCAGCCATCTACCGGTCGAATACGGAACTACCTCAGTCATTCATTGCTGGTAAATCATGAGATTGTCGGCGGAGTTTGGAGGCTACATGATTTACAAATTTTAAGCTACGATTCATGGAAGAATTTTAGACACAGTTCAAGCATTGTTCAAGTATTTTCATTGCTGCATAAATAAATAAATAAAATATTTTTCACCACACTTGGACGTAATGAACTGTATTTCATACCTCAAACGGAGGCCGAAAGCGTTTTGTTTCCGACGAGGTCTGTAAACCTTTACGGCCCTAGGACCGAAAAGAAAATGACCTTGAATGACAGGTGATCGTGTCCTATCACACAAATCATGAAGAGATAATCACATAATTATTGCGGAAATAAGCTATATATTTAAAATTTATTTTATAAATAATTATTGTTCCATAACTTAACATGTACTATCCTGTTTATTTCATAGTTCTTTATCAAACGATTAAAAATGCATAGCTTTCAAGTCTTATCACAGTGAAAAGAAAATACATTTTACCTTCCACATTACGGCCGTCAGAAAGAAACTGATCCTCCTCAAATTATTCTTGCTCATTCTATTATTTGAAATTGAAGAGATCCATACAATTTCTATTAATTCTCATTCTTGTAGATAATAAGTGAAGTTTCCCCATTCATTAATTAACAGAACAATCTACCTCATACAGTCTCTGGATTTTCTCACCGACGTAGAAACAAAGTGATCCACCTCATATTACTTCTGGTTATACTCACTCATTGTTGTTCAAATTTGTAGTAATACTCTGTTGAGATTCACTCATTCTTGTTGAAATTGAACCACATTATGCTGTCGAAAATTCACACACATACTTGACAGACTACGTGATTTACCTCTTAATTTATTCAGGCACCTTTCAGACTTTACATTGCTAAGTGTGGTATGAGTTTTCCTCAAAATAAGCTTTCCTCGAAGTGGGTAAGTGATCGAATGAGTTTTGTGCGTCGATTCAGTTGCAAAGTTAGCGGAATGGGAGCGAAATAGTGCGAGACAGGAAGGGTTTCCTATTTCAGAGTAAGACACAGTGTAACAGCATGGGTCTGGCTGGGCCATATCTTATAATTAACTGACATTGTTTCAGAAACAATGGTCGTCTTTGTGGTCCCCCATTGTGTGTGTTGTCTCGCGTTCAGTTTTCATTGACTGCTATCGTTGGCCAATGAGCCAAATCCCTGCCTTTCAATTAAATTATTACAAGTGGGGGAGCTCGGCAAAATTGAATAGTCTTCGAGACGGTTGATCGGGAAAAGATGCAACAACAAGGTAGCTGCAGAAGGAAAGGACTTTGAAAAGCTGAAAAGGAATGGGAAGAAGAAGAAGAAGAAGAAGAAGAGGAAGAGGAAGAAGAAAAGACGAAGAAGGAATGGGTGAGGAAGGTAAAAAGAATGTGAGGATGAAGATCAAGAATAAGAAGAAAAGAAGAAGAAGAAGAAGAAGAAGAAGAAGAAGAAGAAAAAGAAGAAAAGCAGAAGGAGAAGAAAAAAAGGAGAAATGAGGACGAAGAAGAGAAAGAAGGCGGCAAAGAAGAAGAACGACAACTACAATAAGAATATGGAGGAGAAACAGTTAGACAGAAAGAAGAAGGAAAGGAGATTAAGAAGAAGCAAAATAGAAAGAAAAAGGTTGATAAAAAAATAGATGGCGAATAAGAAGAAGAAGGAGGTTAGAGAAGAAGAGTGGGGAAAAGAGAGAGAGAGGAAAGGCAGAGCAAGAGAAAGAAATTATACAACAAAAAGTTGAACCAGAAGAGAGTAAAGGAAAATAAGACGAAGAGATAAATGGAATGGGAAGTAGAGGAAAATGATGAAAGAGAAGTAAGAGGAAAAGTTGCAGTTATACAGTTGAATACGGAAAAAAGGGAGAAGACAAAGAAGATGTAAAAAGGAAAAGGTGAAATTTAAGAATATGAATAATCAGTTGAGGAGGCAAGTGAGCAAAAGAAGAAAATGTAAAAAAAATATTAGAAAAAGGAAAAACATTGACGAACAGAGAGAGTAGAATGAGGAGAAAAGTAGTAGAAGAGAGGATAACGGAATAGAAAAGAACGGACAAAGAGTGGAAGGGATGAAGGAAGGAGCATTGGTATCAGAAAGGAAAATGAAGAAGAAGAAGGAAGAGTAAAAGAAGAAGAAGAAGTAGTAGAATAATAAGAACAAGAAAAAGGAGGAGGAGGAAGAAGAAGAAGAAAAAGAAGATGACGAAGAAGAAAAGGAGGAAAGAAGAACAGATTCAACAAGGTAGCTGTGTTTCGTGTTCACGTGAAAACCCTTCACAACAATGTAGGGGTCTAACAATATTATGAAGGCTGAATTGAGTGAGTGAGAAGGCTTCAGTTAATAATGAGCTTTAATTCATAAGACCGTTGATAACATTGTAAAGGAGTAATGTTGAGAACTTGATGATTTTACAGGAGAGATGCGTTTGGTGTGTTATTGATAATTGAAACTGATATTGAGATGCTAAATGAGTAATGAGATTGTGATTGAGATTCTATATGGATGCTTATCGAGATTGGGATGTTGATTGAGGTGTAATTAATGATTGAGATTGTTCCTTCCATTGATAGACTACATCAATCTCGTGACTGTATGAAATCCAATATATTATGCATTTTATTTATCTATGCTACCAAATATATTCACGAAATAATACACAAACATATTATACCAAAGTAATACACATACGTTATGTATTTATCAATTTCCCAATGCACTGATACTGGGAAGGTATAACAGGCTACAGATTATAACAATTATAAACATTAAATTAAACACATATCTTCCAGCACAATGCACACATTTGTCAAGTGTTCTATGCAGTAATCATCATGTTAATTACTACGAGGTCGATTGAAATTATAACAGGATTTGGAATATCATCATAACAATTAGCATTAAATGGCATTCATGAATGTATATGATAAAATAAATTATATTTGACATCGTAATAAATAAGGCGTTAGTCACTCAATACTACTCTGATACTGAAGCTAATGCTTAGCATTTGACAACTGGGGCCTGTTGCAAGAGAAAATACAAGCTAGTAATACTAGTTGTCACTATGATAACTTGCCATCTGACAACTAGTATTACTAGCTTGTATTTTCTCATGCAATAGGCCCCTGCAAGAAGTTGATCATCCTCACCATTGGTCACTGTAATCGGGCGTGCTAAGAAGGCGTTGCCCTTCTGCAATTGGTCAAAATGCTATTTCCAAGCATCTGATTGGCTGGAATAGTTGGATACATAAAATGGCGGCTACAATGTGAAATGGCCACATGAAATGGCGGATTCTCAGAGTAAAAGAAAGCAAAATTTCGGATTGCTTCAAATAATGATTAATCCAAACGATATGATTTTATGGGATGTCAATTCAGTTTGAATTTTATTTCAGATTCATCCTCAATAAGACGTAATTTCTTTAATTTCATTTCAATTTGATCGAAAATAACAAAGATATCAAATATTTCTTAGTTCTAGCCCAGTGCAAATTGTTCACTAATATAATTCCAATAGGTAATACACTCAAATCAATCCAGTTTTCAATTATAGTTTTTATCTTCTTCACTATCTCTAGATTAGATACAATGATAAGAATCAAGACTCGTATCAAAAAATCTTCAAATGAAGGTTAACCTATTAGATGAATGGAATAATAGAATTAAAGATAACTTCTTGCTATACAGTACTTACACTATTAATATACAGTACTTATTACTATTACTATACAGTACTTTTGTTCTATAAATCTCTGCAGTACACGAAGTATGGATATACACAACTACAACAACCATGAATGAAATCTCATTTCTTCATTAAACCTCTGAACTTGTATGAACATGATTATTTATTGAGATTAAGTCAATGTTTCAATAAATCTGTGCTGGTAATGACTTTCAATACTCGTATTTTTTTATTAAGGTTGCCTATTTCATTAATGTTATATCTACCACAACATTACTTCATCCACTACAACGAAATTGTGATATCAGCTGGCTACGATCTATATCTATGGTAAAGTAAGTGTTGGATCCTGGCCAAATTTCAAACGCTCTCTTGTGGGTTTTCAAGGGTATGTACTGGCAACCTAATGTTCCCATACTGCAAACTGTTTGCTTCTAGTCTCTTTCTAACCTGTGCACAATCTGTTTTCCAGACTGCTCCTAGTTTGTTCACTGCCTGCTCTCAGTCTGCTTGTAGTCTTTTAGTGGTCTGTGCACAATCTTTTTCCAGTCTGCAGTAGCTCTGCCACTGTATCTTCTCAGTCTGCTTGTAGACTAGATTCAGTACTATCTTATTAGAATTTTCTAACAGTTGGCTAGTCTGTTAATCTGTTCACATTTTGTTCTTAGTCAGCTTCTGGTTTTTTTACATTAAGCTAACTTTTACTAAGCTTAACTGTTCCACAGCAGGTTAATAACAAATAAGTTGAAAATACCAGGTAGTCTGCTTA